>QYAI01000231.1:18772-49474 GCA_003988855.1 Arachnopeziza araneosa
AACCTCTTCTGAGCCGGTTCCATTCCAAGTCCACCCTGAACCTATTCAGGGGTCATCACGTGAGCAGCACGTGGTCAGAACTGATGCGGGTTCTTACAGATGTCACACAGCGTCAGCTCTGCCCTAGAAAATGGCAAGAAGATTCAGTCATCTTCAGTCTGTAACTATTGATGTCACAGCGTCAGCTCTGCCCTAAAGTTTGGAAAGAAGATTCAGTCATCTTCAGTCTATAACCATTAATGTCAGCTGTGACATCGTATTATCTAGTGAGACTTCATTCTTCTCTCCCGCAGTTGAACGCTGACCGAAATTAAGAAGATGAACTCGAAGGCAAAACTCTGCAGCTCCGATACCATATATCTAGGCTGAGCAATGGGTCCCCGTGGGTAACCCGCGAAGGAGGGAGACCCAACCCGTGGAGCCCCGACTCAGACTGTAGGTCGGGGCCAGTAGCTGCTACCCACTCCATAGGTCCTTCTGATTTTTTAGACCTAACTCACGACAACTCACGAGTTAGTGTAGGTACTTATTCGATATAAGTACTTATCTTAGATAAGTCCTTACGAGATCCGTGCTAATAAAGCTTTATATTAATCTTTATACTGTAAGGGTTCATTCGAATTAAAATTGCCAGAATCTATTAAGGTACACCCTGTATTTCATGCAGACTAGCTTCGGAAAGCTGCTACAGACCTACTACCAGGCCAATCGAACCCAGAACTAGCACTGCTACAGGTCAATAACTAAGAGAAGTACGAAGTAGAAAAGGTCCTAGCAGTAAAGCTACTTAGAAAGAGACTTCGATACAAAGTCAAATAGAAAGGCTGGAATAACGAGCTGGAGTAGTATCCTGCTACAGCTCTGAGCAATAGTCCTCTAATACTACAGCAATTCCATAAGACAAACTCAGAGAAGCTAGGACCTCCGATGAATCTGCAGTACTGGCTAGACTGTGCGAAGGACGACAAATACTCAGAGCCGAAGAAGGACGATAATTTATCTAGAAACTAAAACATCAAAAAATTCTGCCGACTTACACTGCCTTTAATTGACCAATTATATCTGTTTAATATTGAACGAATCGAGTGTCACGTGACACATGCGGAAGTCGGAACAATCGAACGAATAAATAGGAAAGCGAAGCTCGAGGACGAGCTTATTCGAGAAAGGGGGGTATTGTCACGAATCTAGGACCTCTTATTCGTGATCACGTGCCTAGGGCTAGCTTGCAAGGCTGTAGCCAGGTCACCAGGCAGACTAGCGCGTCTGGAGTAGATAAAACCTATTGTAGATCTCAGAGCTTCTTGCTCTTCTTTCCTTAGCTTAGAATGGTCTGAATAAGAGCCTTCAACTTTCTTCCCAAGCCTTTGATTCGGCCTCGTGACACATATCAGCCAGGGAGGGGACTGCATTACATGTTATGTTCGACATTTAAAACATCGCTAACTGTCGCAAGTTCAATTCGACATTGACGACTTTGCTGATTGCCGCAAGTTAGATTCGACAATGAAGACATTGCTAATTGTCGCAAGCTACATTTGATTGTCGCATGTTAAATTCGACATTTACGCCCTCCTCATTGTCGCATGTTGAATTTGACATTTAAGGCCTTTTAATTGTTGCGTGTTAGGTTTGACGTTCGAAACCTTTCTAATTGTCGCGTGCTGAATTCGGCGTTTACAGTAACTCTAAAGAGAAAATGTTTATTTACATTCTCAAATCCCGAGCCTCTGGACCGGGACAGGTGGCCACGCTCCTTTCGGCTCGCTCCTTGCTTTCCCCGTTCTTGGCGCTCCCAGAGATGGCTGTTTCCCGTGGCATTTTCCGAGATGAGTCCCTGGGTCTGGATTCGGCGGGCGGGATCTAAGGTTTTTTTTGGGGCGTTTATTGTCCGTGGCACTCAATAGTCTACCTGCTAAGGGCTACGTGGCGAGCGCCCATGCGGCTGAGGAGATTCGAAAATTATTCGATGGGGAATTCTCGCAGAATGATTCTGGTTAATACTTTGATTTTGTGGTTCTCAAATCACGATAGAGGACTGCGCGGCTTTATATAAATATATATTTCGCGTGCGTAGAATGCATTCTTTGTAGAGGGTTGTAGACTACAGTTTATTTGTATCATTATTGGGTCTCCTATTTTTCCCAATGTGGTTAGTTGGTGGCTTCAGAGGGCACCTGGATCCAATAGCTTATTATTTACCGATTTTGAGGCTGAAAGCCAGCAGCATCTGTTTGATTATAAGTACCTCCGTTCGCGAGAATCTACTATCATGTTATCTGACTACACTTTTCTCATCCTCTCCCAGTCTTGTCATTTGCGATAATGGCGTCCACTCTTTTGAAATTCCTCTTTGCTGCGATCCTCTTCCATGGAGTCCTCTCTTCTGCGACGACGATGCTTAAATGTTATCAGGATAACTGTCTCAACGCATTCCAGCATAGTTCTCTGGTTGCAGCGTCCTTCTGTTCGGTATATACAGGCGTAACAAAACCGACTTCAACGCCCGCATTTGTTATCAGCAGTTGCACGAGTCAACCTACCGTTCCGACAGCTTCTCGACTCTCTACGGCCTGCGCCTGCCTCGCCTCCTCCATGGCCACCGCGACCGCATCATCCGTCCGTACATCAACCACGACCTCAGCCCCAAGCAGCTCGATCCCAGCTGGCCCGAGGGCATCTTTCATCCCACCGCCTCAAAACATCGTCACGGATGGCGGACTCGAGTCCGGCCAATCGATCTGGGACTTCTACAACATCTTCCTCGATACTAGCGTGGTCTACAGCGGCACGACTTCCATGAGGATGCAGCAGAATCAATACGGTAGCGATCAATTCATCTACGCCGATCAATTCATAGATACCTCTTCCTACGCATCAGGGACGACTCTCTATTGGTCCTTGGCAGGCAAGACCGACGCGACACCCGATAATTCATGTGAATTTGCCTTCTCGACATATCATGGCTATAGTTTTATAGACCTCGAAAATCCCTCGCCATTTGATTGGAAACTTTTTTCGGGAACCTATAACCTTGTCGAAGGAGAGAATGGGTTTGGTATCAGCTTTGGCTGTTACGGACCTAACCCTGCAAACTTTTGGGTGGACAATATTTACCTGGGCGCGACACCATTGTCTTAAGGCAACCCATGGATAGATCGCGCAGCGATTCCTGGCTGGTGTTCTTGGATTAGAGCTAGCTAGCTTCGTAGTGGGTTGAGGTATGGTCAACAAATAGGCTCTGTGGTGATATGGGATTTTAATCAAATGTATATACATGACATTCCTTCACTTAGCTGCTGTTTTCTTGTCCTTAGGTAACAAAATTAAGCTAGATGGTAGAATGTCATGCCCAATTCCGAGAAAAAATTGAGAAAAGACAAATGTAAATATCTTAATGACAAGGAGTCCCAACCACGTGAACATTAAATTTAGCTATATCTCTATGAGATCCCGACCCTATTCATCGTTAACCTAGCCCCGTCGTGACACTTCAATCTATGATTATGAATTAACAATCGCCGATTGGGATATCAAGTCCTTCTACACTCCATGTGGAGACACTTCCTAATGAACGACCACTTCTTTCTCCGCCGAATCAGTATTCATTTGCGCACTTCTCGCCAGATATCCACTGTCTCGTGGCCAAAATACATCTCCGCTGAAACTTGAGATGTCGACACCGAGCATGTCGTCTTCGTCTGGATCGGTGCGAGAGGGATTTAGCTTGTCTTGGGGTCCTGATAGTGGAACGGTTTCTTGAGGGATGGAAATTGGAGCGGGAAGCTCGTGGATGGAGGGATTGATCTCGGTCGTATGAATAGTGGGGAGGGCCTTGGGATTTTGGCTGATGATGGATGGTTCTGGCTCAAGAATTTCACGTTCGTTGGGAGTTTTGGGATCCGACTCGATTGTTGCAACCTGTGGCTGGATGATTTGGTGGGATGTTGTAATTGGTACTTCTTTCCTGGCCCCTGGTCCAGTCGCTCCAGCTTGTGGATGAACGATTTCGTTGGCAGTTGTAATTGATACCTCCTTCCGGCGGGGTCTGATGGTGAGAGGGGCAGGCATATCCACTGAATTCATTCGTGCTGGGACTGATACGGATCTCGTTGCTGATTGTGAATCTGTAGGTGGTGTTGGATGTGAGAAGTAAGCTGGAGGGCGTCCAATATGAGGATGCCCAGTTTGAGGATTACCGGCGTAAGGATGTCCAACATGAGATTGTCCAAGGTGAGGTTGCCCAGCGTGAGGATGTCCAGAGTGAGGATGCCCAGCATGAGGATGTCCAGCTTGAGGATATCCAGCGTAGGGAAGTCCTACATGAGGTTGTCCAGCGTAAGGACCTGTAACATAAGGAGGATAGTACAAGGGTCCAGGTATCGGATAATTTCGAAGAGGCAGCTGTTGATCGTTTCGTCGCCGCTGCTCATCATCGCCGTATGTGCCCATGTACAAAAGTGCAACGTCAACTCCGCCACCACCATCCGTCTGTTCATAGTCGTAGCTTTCTTGAATAGTCTCCATCTGCGTAGTTTCGATGGTATCCACCTCGACGGTGCTACCATCGATGGAATCGACATACGTTGTACTAGACTCCATTGTAGTGACATCCACAGAGCTTACATCCACGACGCCATCACTGTTAACCTCGACGGTATCTACTTCGTCGGTATCTACTTCCACAGTATCGACCTCAACTGTATTAACTGCCCCAGTATCGACATCCTCAGTATCAACGTAGGTACTCGTGACCACTTCAGAAGATTCAACGCTGACAGTGTCAACATCAGCACCTGCATCAAATCCACTCGTATCGACACCGCTCGCGTCAACATCCCCAGAATCCGCCCCTCCAGCATCGCCGCCCGCGTCAGCGCCTCCAACATCCCCACCGCCGTCCCCGCCCAAGAGACCATCCGGCAAAAGATCAAGATCCGGTAAAAATTCCGCCCCTAAACTAATCCCTGTCGCAATCTTCACGATTCCATTCACAAGCTTGAACCCTTTGATTCCCACCACAAGCGTCTTCCTAGTGGCGGGGTGCTTGGCTCCTTTCACGACGAGTTTTGCGCCTTTCTTCCCGTAATCGGTAGCAACTTTGCTGCCTTTGACTCCGAGTTCAACTGTTTGCCTCACGGACGTCGGGGTGTTGGCGGGAAGATGTGGCGTGGGGAGCGAATTGAGACGAAGTTTGCGTGTTGTGGCTGAGGAGGCGGAAGAGAGGGATGAGAAGGAAAATTGGGAGCGGCGGCGCGATCGTTTTGTGGGATACTGTGGGGACTCCCATTCGAGGTCTGGGGAAATCATGCCATTGTCTCCTGGTATTGAGAAGTTTGAGGAATGTAGCCCTGGAACTGGTGAGGAAAATGACCTGTGGAATGCTGGTGCAGTGGGGGAAGTTGATCCAGATGTTAACGGGGACGAGATATCACTAAATATAGACGGGTTGTGCCCCGAAGCCATTGTGCTCACTGAGCCTTGTCGCACTGATGTCCCAGGCGAGACGACCGAACTCCCTCTCCGCTCCATGTCGCCACCTGGGTGATTCCATGACGATACTTGTGTGTGGATATTGAAGTAATAAATTCTCCCATCGAAGCCAGTACGCTCTTCCCAACCCACAGGGAGCATGGATGGGGCGGGGACTGGGCAATTCCAGGAGGTTTGATTAGTACTGCAATTGATGTAGTAAAGTCGTCCCTCTGCATCAAATGCACTACTCCATCCAGCGGGTAAGTGTTGTGTGGTTTGTGTTGGGATTGGAGTTTGAGATGAGAGGATACTGGAGAGACTAGGAAGATTTGTATTGATGTTGTCGAGGCGGGGTCCACTGTCCTTCGCTGGACCATTCATTGGCGCATCTTGGGGTTTGGAAACTGTCGCATTCATTCCTCCTACTGGTTTTCGAACAGGAACCGCTTTTCTGGCAACTTGCGGTCGGGCTTGAGGTGTATTGTTGCTGTTCGAGATCGCCTTTGAACCTAGAGGCTGGTGTGCGATAGGAAGGCTACTGACTCCAGCGCCCGCAGGGCTGGAACTCTGTTGCTGCGTCCCAGAGCCCATCTCGGGGGTTGGGAGAATATGGGAGGGTGATTGATTCAGGCAACCTTGATCTTGGAGCTGGAAAGAAGACTGTGAATGAGGAGGAGAGAGGATTGATGTTGTGATGAACTATAATGTGACAGCTGAAAATGAGGCTGAGACATGGCTTGAGCTATGGAGATATTTGCGCAATATCGATTCTATTTAGAGGCAGATCAAACCACAAAAATGGAGTACTACCTCTATCTAGAACTTTTCTTGTTCGTTAATCGTCAGCTCGACAGGATTCTGTCGGTTTGAGGGGACATCTCTGATTGCTTGAGTAGGTTGAACACATATTGCCAAGACTTGTCACTGATTGTCTAATTTTTGCCAAGACTTGTCACTGATTGTCTAATCTTTGCCAACGCTGAAGGAAAAACAGAAGACAATATGAAAAATGTGAAAACTGTATGCAGGAGCGGTGTTGAAGAACACAACCATCCAAGGACTCAGTTAAAAGAACGCGTTGAGGAGTGTAAATGTGCATAGGAACAAGCTAAGATCAAGAATTAATGCGGTAGACACCGATCTACTTCAGAAAGAAACATGATCTACAAAATCTATACCGACTGTGTATTGTTTGCTAAGAGAATGACTCCCTAGCGAGAGAGAAGTAAGTTTCGCTTTTCTCATGAAAATCTAGCGTATATCACGTGGGTAGCAAATATCACGTGACTTTGGACAAAAAGCCTTGGAAAGAGTCAAGAATGTCTGCGTAGCGTTAATTAGCGTGAGTATTACTTTTCATGTGAGTTCTCCAATACTCATGGCCGCTTTGAGTTGGTATTTCATTTAGCCTCAATTCAACTTCCTAAGCGAGGAGCTTTACATCACTTTGTGCCTCAAACTTCGACGTCAACAATATCAACTTCCCCATCTCCAGCAGGATGACATCTGAAACCCCTCAAGTACCTCCAGGACCAGATCCGCGTCTTGGCAAGGTCGCACGTTACAATCACGATGAAGTCGTATCGGATCTCCAATCCTTCTACGCCTTCATCCCACATATCGATCCCTCATCACTCCATTTTGCCCCTCCAGACGGATGGGAAATGATCACGCCCTCAAACCTTGCCAAACACAATATCCACAAGACCCCTGAAGCGATCGCTCTCCTTCGCCACCTGCCCTACATCGACGGCCCCCAACCGTGGATCGTGGAATCCGCCATCTTGTGCG
This sequence comes from Arachnopeziza araneosa, assembly GCA_003988855.1. Taxonomy (NCBI): domain Eukaryota; kingdom Fungi; phylum Ascomycota; class Leotiomycetes; order Helotiales; family Arachnopezizaceae; genus Arachnopeziza; species Arachnopeziza araneosa. The sequence goes on from QYAI01000231.1 coordinate 26,039, forward strand.
ATTACCGCCTCGTGACCCTTGATCCAAAGGATCCAGAGAAACCTGGCTGTCTGTACGATGCGGCAAGTCTACAGTGGCCGCCTTGGGTGGTGCAGTTGACCGGTGGCCTGGATCGGGAGCATCACCATTATGTACTAGATACGACTGATGGTACCATCTCTTACTTCTGTGCCGGAGGTCACTTTGAGTACGAACCAACATACAAGGAAGGCGATCCAAGGAGCTGGCGGGATCGGGAATGTTACCCCGAGACGGAAACATTGAGTGACTGGGTGGAGAGATGGAAGGGGAGGTATCGTGATATGATCACACTGGGTGTGCCACAGCCGCTATGGGATCCCCTTGCACGCTTTCCGGAAGTCTTCTCCTGGAGGTTGGACAGGCCGGTTCCGTCAGAAAATGCGCCTGGATATTACATGTTTGAGCAAGTCGATGTAAGTCGACACATTTTATCTACACCGTTTTATTCTGTATTCCTTCTGTTCCTAGAGTAGATGGCTAGCTAAAAGGAATTATGTAGGCACTCCGGAAGATTTATCGTGAGTATGGATGGCCTGATAACTACAGGAAAGAGGAATGTATTCAAGCGCTTCATGTCTGGTGGAAAAATTGGAAAAGTGCTTAACGTGGGCAGTAGCGCAACTTCATTGGCGAGAGCTACAAATGTCTGTCCTGGAATGAGACAATTACAGCTATATTTTTTTTAAAAAAAACGGCCAGAAAGACACCCAAAACAATCTCACTTAAAACCTAACCGCTATCACACAAATAAATTTCTCTCGCTTAGCTTATGACCGTAGCAAAAGTTTCAACTTCTAGAATAACAATGATATATTTACATGTAACATTGCTATGATTACTTGGCCCGTTGTAGCTTTCCTCGTCTCTTGAACTTCTTAGGCATGCTCACAACAGCCAGACTTAAGACGTAACCTGTTTCTACAGGAAAGTCCGGGTCGAGAGAATTCGAACCCGGAACACTTAGCTTTGCTTCTTCCGGAACATCAATGGATTGACTGACGATAGTAGCCTCTGCAACGACATGAGTGGGTTTCGTAGGTGATATGCTTTCTTTTGCGGTGTTGATAACATCCCTCAACGCCAGTAGCTCCCGGCTACACGCATCATCGCCACAAGAATCAAAACCCAACTCCCAGCGGAGCTCCTCGGGCGTGGCTGCGCGACTCGAATTCCCTTCGACAATCACGAGGCCACGTCCCTCGATCCAATCGCGTTTTGATGGTGGTGAGCCTTTGTACATGGGTGTGAGAGCGGCCTCCGCCTGGTTGTTGAGAAACCATTCATCCGTGTTCAGCAGCGCATATCCTGGATGCTTTGCGCCATTGAATGTCGGAGCGCATGGATTCAGTGGTACCCCATCGTCAGCAGGGCTGGGCAGACCGGCGAAATCGACGGTGAACCGCTTTCGGGTAAACACCGCTCGGACTTTGGTGTACGTGGTTGTCACCTTGCGACGACCTGGGCCTTCCACCTCCGTGATGTGCGCATTATCTCGTCTGAAATCCGGACCGTCGCCGCACTTGTTGAACTGTCTTCCCGCGTTGGTGTTGTCCACAGAGTTGATGTACCGGATTCTCTGTCCTCGGTCTACGAAGACACGAGCCGGGACATCCAGAGTTGATGTAAGGGAGTCGTATCCATCGTTGACATCTGCCATTACAGCAGGTGGGTATTCGTCAGGCGAGCACTTTGCGATAGTCGGGTCTGTTATAAGCTTGTCCCACAAGGCTGTTTTATGCTGTTGCGACCATAGTTTGGAGATAGGTCTGAGTGTGTTGGCAACTCTTCTGTAGGGACAGGTAAGCGTGTGAAAGTCAGCATGTAAGCTAGAGATCGAGCGGTAGTTGTAGCAAGCTTGACCATAATCACGACACACTATGACTCCTATCGGATTTTCTGCGATATCCCATTCGTCAACAATCTCAGTTGTAACCACTTTATTGAATTGTGGATCGCAATATTCCCCGTTGTCCATGCGCTTCGCTTTGGCAGACTTCCCACATGAGCTAGTCTCAGCAGATGAATGGCTGGATTCAGAAGCTCTAGTTTCCTTTGCTGTCTTTGGTTCATCCATTGAAAGGGTGTGTTCCTTTCCAAAAACCTTAAACTCAGCTTTGCCTTCTTTCTCAATGTCTTTAGTGCAGAGCTGGATTAGTGATGGAGTAGCAGCGATCTCGGCAATGTCCAAGATTTCTCCTTTGGAACAACATTGTTAGTATAAAGATCATATTGGATCACAATTTGCCTGAGCCAAGACTTACCGACGATGGGAATGACATCCTCGAGAAGCTCCAGAGGAGCAAGCAAAGCAGGGACAGCAATACGACAGAATGCTTTGGCTGCAATATCGAGAGCTGCTTGTTCTGCGGCAGCTATCGCAGCAGCCTTAGCCGCATCCTCGGCCTGGTCTAATAGGCTGCTTCCAGACGGGGCTGGCGAGAACCCTTTACAGCAGTAACTCTGCGTTCCACCTGTGCACGTTCGAGAGCCTACGGACTTGTCGAAACTGTTCGTGTCTTGCACAACTTCGGTTTCGCCATCGAGACAACCGCCCATACATGAAAGGGCCATTCCACGATATCCTCGCCACTGGCATTTGCCCATAGTGGTTCCATCAGCGCAACTATCCAGCATCGATGTGTCAGCAATCGTACGTTGGAACTGTCGAGAGTGTGGATATTTTTGCGACACCAAAACTACTTTGAGAGTACTGGGAAGACCGAAGGTGCTTACCAGAGATTGTGATACTCGCCTGAATTACAGCGGTTGTTGGTGGACAGCTGATTCGGTTGTCCGTTCATTTGTGTCACTTGATTTGTACCTGCTTTACATTTCTCATTGCAGTCAGTGGTATAGCAAGTAATCCCTGCTGCCAGGTTGTCAGTCAATTGCTTGGCGTCCGCTTGGTTTTGTGTCGTGATGCCACTAAATTGTTGTCAGTTACTGATTGTTATGTTTCATAAGAGAGAAGTGTAGTGGTGATAGGAGAAGCAGCACTATTTTATAAAATATCAAGAATCAATCAAAGAAAATAATACTAGCAAGAAAATTCAGAGTTGCTGAAACTGGTCGACAGTACTTACGGTGCTGCTGCCAAGCCGTTATCGGCTGACTGGTCTCTTTGATCGATGGCCCAGACCTAAATTACCGTTAGCCAAACTCGAGAGTCTGCACGTTTAGGCGTCATTCACCATTGTGCCTCCGAGGCATCGAGAATTAGCAAAGGTTCGTTTTTGATTAAAGGTATCATCGTCATCGTACGAGACCCATTGATTGCTATCCCATGTAATCCACTTGACAGCTGCCGTCTTGTCCCAGACCGGATTGAGTTTATTCGTGGAAATGATATTAGTGATCTCCTGTAGATCTAGGATTCCGCTGGCATCAGTGCATGGGCCAGCATTTGCCCCTCCTGTAAATTGGCAGACGCCGTTGGGAGTGCTGCACGATGGATTCGCAAGAGTGAAGCTTCTGCCATACTAAGTAGATGTCAATTTTATTTACTACTTCAAGTTTTCAAATATTGGACTTACCCATCCAAGACCCAAATTGACTTTGCCAGGCTGGACACCAGCGCGCCACAGAAGGTCCAATCCCATGTCAATTTCAGTTACATTAGTATGAGGTGCAATATAAGGGCCAAGGAATTGAGACTGGGCGTCCCAAACACCATGAACTTCATTCTATTAGCGTACAGTAAATTTGAAGCACTTCAGGGGTATTTCGCTTACGGTCATAGGTCATAAAGTTGAACCAATCGACGTTTGGTTGGATGTTTGCAAGATCAAAGTGCTGGAGATACCAATATGATGTTGGCAAAGTCATAGAAATGCCGTATTTGGTACCTATCGAGATTTGCGTCAGCATGATTGATATCCTACATCTTGGATGTGAGGTTGAAACACATAAAGAATGACCCACCAAATGCAGCTCGCAGCTCTTTCACCAGAGCGACGTAGTTCGCAGTGTCAGCAGTTACGCCACCTCTATCATCTGCTTGGGGATATTCCCAATCTAGATCAACACCGTCAAAGCCATAGTGGTTCATGAAACTTATGAGGCTTGTAATAAACTTCTGTCGATTTCCAGACGAACTAGTCATGTCGCTAAACGCAGACCTCGTCGGCCCAGGGTCGGTAAAAGACCAGCCACCTACAGAGATCCAGGCCTGGAGGCCACTGCGTGTTTGTTTTAGGGCAGTAAAACGGCCAAACAATTCGCCACTCGGGCTGTCCATTGGTGCAATTGCAAAGCTCGCGGGATCAAAGAATGCAAATGCAAAATTGATGTGAGTGAAGCCATTGAGGTTTAGATTTTCGGGAGATACAGCATCACAGGTACGAGTGTTGGCCCAAGCCTCGTAGTAGCCAATGGTCCGTTTCGAGATCGTGTTACCTCCACACGATGGGCGTACAACGTTGCCGCAGCCGCCAAATCCTGCCTGACAACCTGTGTTGCAGAAATCCGAGGTCGAGCCACAGAATCTTAATGTTTATCAGTGACAATAGTAAGGAACATTGTTCGTGATTTCGCTTACCCAAATTGTGAGCAGCATACATCCAATGGGCAGTGTTGGGCGCCTGGCGTACCATACTGACCGCACTGGGCTTTTGCATCGCAGTTGGATGTGCAATTACTTGACCCACATTCTGTCGGCGAATACCCACATAACCCGTTAGTCCCACAACAAGCTGCATTTACACCTATACCCGGAATTTCCAAGTCAATAAACGAAAATAATAGGTTGACATTTTTTGAAGACTTACATGGCGTATCAGCATTGCATGTGCCAGTGGGAAGAGCGCGATTTTGAAGAGCATAGTTAGAGAGAAAAGGCTCTCTCTTGTCCAATGCAGGTACGATCTGATCATAAGGAGCCGCCGCCACCTGATGGTGTACACTCAATATCAAGTTTAAAGGCACGAGGAAATGGATGGCCCAGAAACCCATCTTTTCAATGTTTCTCTCTAGATCATAGATCAAGTGTTGAAATTACAGTATGCTGGATTCGCTCTCTTATAGCGCAAGATGGGGAATGCAGCCAGAGAAAGTCACTTGTGATTGCATCCCCTGAAGCTTACTCTCGCTACATATATTCAAATGCCTCATGCATCGTCGTATAGGTACCATGCACTATCGATCATGCAAGGGAGGGAAATCCCTGCGCCGGATCAGAGCATCCAGATTAAGATGACTATCCTGGTTAACCAACAGAATCAGCAGATCGGAAAGAGCGATAAATTCAATCCAGCTTGGCGTACCGATTTGGACGTCAGAAGGTATCACAGCTTACGGGTTATCGTCGCAAGTGCATACAGCCAACAACTTTTGGTCCTCGGCTGGAAAAATGCTCACCTCATCACTAAGCCATCGGCCGTCTCTTGATTATTACAAGAAGTAAGAGTCGTTTGCTTCGCGACTGACAAGCCAGACCGTGACATTCTCAGGTAAAGATGCCATCCCAATTCTTGTGGGCTCTCGGGCTTCTTTTTTGTGTGCAGTTGAGTATGGCACAGTCGTTCAACCTCTACCCGAATGGTCTTGATCCAGTAAAGTTGAGCTCAGCCCTCAATATCTCGACTGATTGCCTAGCAGCCTTGTAAGTATTCATTTCTTGGTCAAAATCTCGATGAAAAAAAATTGACTTGTTAATGAATACAGGAATCAAACTATTGACGAGTGTGACCAGACGCTCTTTCAAATGGCTAGCAACTTCGACAACTACTGGTGGCAAGATGACAATGTTACCGCTCTTTGCTCGGGGAATTGTTCTCAGAATGCAGAAGCATGGAGCGACGCCCTTTCAGATCCTTGCTATCAGGAGTTTGTTTCGGCGTATGGGAAATCTGTACCAGTGTCTTATGTAGCCCTCCGATACACGGATGGCCTTCAGATAGTTTGTTTGCCTTCGTGGTAAGTTGCAGTTGAGTGACTCAGAAAATATTACATCTGGATTAATACGAATATCAGGGCGGAAGAAAATCCCGCGCATCCTTGGTGCCTCACCGAGTCTCAAGAATGGGTAGGTTCTGACATTGTGCGAGCCGACTGCAGCGTCAATCCATCCGACCCTACATGCGGTGGTAATTCGTCTGCCATACCTTCCGAGAACATGCGCTTAGCAAACTTGTACAACGATACCGTCGTAAGAATCACAAAACTCTTTGCCAAAATCCAACTAACTATCGATGGCTAGTTATGTGATGACTGTTTTGTGTGGAACCTCTACTACCGCGTAACGTCCGTCTTCTTGGCCGATTCTGACCATTCGGATTTTTTGGTTGGCCAACTCCAAGACATTGAAGATATTTGTAGTACTCAATTACCGCCGGTGACCATAAGAAATCTTGCCCCTTATAATCCAGCTCCAATTACGGTCACAACAACGACAACAGCACCTTCGACTACTACGACCTGTGCAGGGCAGATCGTAAGTAGTGGTTCTAGCTGTAATAGCCTATCAACCAAATATGGCATCGCCACTGGCGACTTGCAAACGCTATCTAAGAATTCGGCGTGTCAAATAACAACAGCTGTTTGTTTCCCAGCGACTTGTGCTGTGCAACTGGTGACAAGTGGTCAAACATGTAATACCATTGCTACTACCCTCAACATCACAACCGTGCAATTTCTCAGCTGGAATCGAAATGTTATAGGGTTATGTGACAGTTTGATGACAGGGCAGTATGTGTGTGGAAGGTAAATATCTTTAAAACACTACCTGCGGCCAGAAGAAATGACTAATCGAGAATCAAAGCGCACCTGGCACAAACACAACCTACTCTCTCCCGCCACCGCCCTTAGGAACCGGTGCTGATGCAGGCAATCAGCAGCGGGGAGGAGCTGGGGGCGTTGTGACCCCTACAACAACAGCCACAAGCCTAGGAAACTCGGTATCAGGAGGTACAGCTCCATCCCCAACCCAAGACGGACTTACCAATAGCTGTAACAACTATGCCATAGCAAAATCCGGGGACGACTGTGTTGATTTTGCCAAAAGTCACAACATCGCCCCAGCACAACTCTACGCTTGGAATCCCGTGCTGGGTCTCAACGGCGCAAACTGTTCCACCAACCTCTGGGCCAGCGAGTATTACTGTGTCGGAGTATGGGCAACAGGCACAGCACCAATAGCAGCTCCAGGGCCGACACAGGCTGGCATTGTAGCCAGTTGCAACAAATACGCCATGGCTATTTCTGGAGATAACTGTGGCGTCTTTGCTTCACGGAACAGCATCTCTAATGCTCAGCTCTACGCATGGAACGGAGTTCTGGGCACCACGGGGCAGAACTGCGGGACATCGCTCTGGGCTCAGGAATATTACTGCGTGGGCGTCGCCGCAGGTGCGCCTCCAGCCACCACGACCAGCCCCAGTCCAACGTCCCCAATAACAGCTCCCGGCCCTACACAGACGGGCATCGTCAGGAATTGCATCACGTTCGCTATGGCCATATCTGGAGACACATGTGATGCGTTGGCGAAAAGAAACGGCATCTCGGATGCTAATCTCTTCGCATGGAACGCCGTTCTTGGCAGCAGTGGGCAGAACTGTGCGTCGTCTTTGTGGGCTCAGGAATGGTACTGTGTCGGCGTTTCAGGGAGTGCAGCGCCTACTACCTCAAAAACTGTCGTCTCGGCTCCTGGACCAACCCAGGCGGGTATTGTGGCGAATTGTAACAAGTATGGCGAGGCTATTTCGGGAGACACATGCGATGCGTTTGCGCAGAGGAACGGTATTACGGATGCTAATCTTTATGCTTGGAATGCAGTCTTAGGGACTAATGGAGCGAATTGTGCTTCGTCGTTGTGGGCGCAAGAGTATTACTGTATTGGCGTCAGTTCGTAGGAAATTTTTGTGCGTATATAAACTAAATCGATTGATATTCCAGTGTTTTCGGTCCTCTGAATTTGTGACAGAGTCAAAATGGTACTGAATCTTTGACAATAGAGTTATGGGCATAGTAAATACGCTCTTGGGAAAGAAAGACTTGTTTTTTAGGGGAATATAAATCTTGTTGTTACAACAAACTCTACGCAAACATACACTTAAAACAAATTCATCACACACGTGTTAACGCCAGAAACTTTCCACGCTCCAACGCTATGCTATAAATCACGATTATTGGAATTTCTTCTCGGCATTAGCCTCTCGAATCAGGGCCTTGCCCCTTTCCAACCACTCTTGGAATCCCTGAATGCTGTTGACAGTAGGAAAATCATCAAACACGCTGGAAGAATCCGGATAGCTACTCCACTCACCGCTCATTTCCTCTGCCATCCAGCTGCCAATCCGGCTCTTCAAAGTAAAGTAGTAGAAATACAGGACGCGACAGAGCTGCTCCACACGTGACACGAATCGATCTCGGAAAATATCGTCGTTGTTGGAGCCGTCGCCGAGCAATTGCCACCACGACATGCGCCAGCGCAGGGTGAGGAGGATCTTTCCTAGTTTGACCGTGGCGGCTTTCCGGGACGAGCAGGAGCTGCTCGAGGCGTGCATCTTGTTGATCTCCGCTTGGAGAGATGCGTAACCGTCGAGCTCTAGCTTGCGGCAGACAATTCGGGAGATTTGAGCGGCGATGAGGATGTCTCTTCTGTCATCCTCATCTTCAGGATCAAGAGGTCGCTCTTCCGCGTTGTTTTCATGCGGAATGATGGAATAGGTGGCGCGACTGGGCATATTATTCCATTGGGAGAGAAGAAGCTGGAGCTGTCATTATCGGATCTCAAAGTTTCATTTTGGACTTACAGTTTTGTTATTCTTGGGATCGCAATCCGATACACATTGAAACCATGACTTGGTACGCACCAATGTTTCATCGATGAAAATTCGTAGACTGTTGGTCTTGCCAGAGGAGCAGTTTTGTTGGAGGTCGCGCAAGAAATCATAACATCCGTTCAGATCGAGAATGTACAAGGAACCCGAGGCCTGTCGAGCGCGGATGTTGAATCGGTTCCGACGAATGTCTAGCATATGGAGAAGGTGAGGCAAGTCAAAGCTTTCTGGTAAGGTCATCTTGATTCGACGGCTCTCATCAAGGGTAAAATGGTTGATATTACGTTGCGCTATGTCGGAGTCAATTGACTTATTCAATAGAAATCAAGAATAGACTCACATATGTAGTTGCAAGTTCCAGACTTGACAATATCCGAAAAACTTGCTTTGATACACGGAGTACTCTGGGGAGAATTATTTCCCAACTGAAGACACCTTTGGCATGGATTATGACCGTCACACTAAACCATCAGAATAACTCAGATTGTGTAGATGCTAACTCACCGATATTCTTGCCACACGGCATCGCAAACAAGTGGTGCCTTGTCTTCTTTTATCCAAAGCTGATTTTCGTCTATCGGATGGCAATGGACCTCGCTCCCGTTTCTGACCTCTTATCCGAGGTAAAGGTGGCGATTTAATGTTTCCTAAACCATCTTCGCGAATGAAACAATCGAAGATAGCCTCTTGACACTCCAGATCGTTCTTCGAGGGAGGTATCCTGCAATCTTTAGGTGATATCGAATAAGGATCCGAGGTACTTGGGTTTGATGGCATGCCAGATGATTGTTGAGGGAATATTTGGCTGGCCGCTTCCTCCTCAAGAAAATTCCAAGTTCGTGTACTTATTGCACGGGCGTCCTTGATTGAATGCAACGAACTCTCTTGTCCAATATTGGAACTGAAAGTATCGGCAGCGGAGTTCTGCCATTCAGCGTACTGCAGAGCGGTAGCGAAGTTCCCAAGGTCCAACGATCCAATCGCAGATCCCCATTCAGCATTCAGATCGCATGAGTGGTTGTCTGCCACGTGATCTGCCTGATGCACTGGTTCTCCCGGCATCAGAGCCTGGCTTGGGTCACTTGCGAAATCAAACAAGTCTGAATCTGTTGTGTGAGGGATTCCCGGCCAGTAAGAAGCCCCGAATATTGCTGTAAGTTCATCGGGATTGTCGAAAATTGGCAGCTCTGCCAAAATGCTCGAGTCAAAACTAGCATCCTGTTCGGCGGGAAAAGTATTTTCGCTAAGGGAGTCGGTATTGAATGACGTCCAGGAATAGTTGCCAGATTGAAATGTCCTCGAAGAAGATTGGTCAATTGCTGAAGAATAAGAGGGTGCTGAGAATGTAGGGGTTTGAGAAGGATAATGACTGTGGAAATCCTGATAGATTGGATACAGCTGACCTGGACTCGAGACCCCTCCTGGATCCTGCGGGGTATTTTGGAGACTTGACTGGTAACCAAAAGAGTATTTTGGCGTGTGGAATAGAGGAGGCAAGGAACGAGGTTGGGTTAAAAAGGGGGTGGAAGCGAAATCTGGAAATCCTAGGTCACTTTTGGGTATCTCCAGGTCACTTGAGAGAGACAAACTTTTAGCGATGTTTGACAAGGCTAAAGTGTTTGGCCACTTACTCCAATCCAAACAAGTCAATAAACTCATCCTCCGAAGGAATTATGTCGCGTGCACCGAGGCCATTCAGTGGGTCCACGTTTCCGTAGTCTTCCAGGGATTGATCTGCACAAGGATGCAGCTGGTGTCTGGTGGCATGTCGCGGTCGCGGAATCGGAATATTATGTGCAGCTTGCATGATGTCCACGACTGCAGTGTGGGTACTTTGAGGATTTGAGAAGGGGCGATTTTTGTTGAGAGTATACTTGTGTCAATAAGATTCAGATCCGTTTGTCATGAAGGTTCAACCGTCTTTTCACAGTGGGATATTCCCATTTTCAAATAGCACCTTCGTGGGGAACGAGGCTGCCAGTAGGGATATCAGCGGCATAGTCGGACCAATCCTAATGAGTAAATTGAGAACAGGGCGACACTACAACCGATCATGCAAGCCCTCATGCAAGAGGTGAAGCGAAAACGGCTTAGCGCCAGCAAGAGGTGATCTCTTTTAGGACAAGGCCGACTTCTCTTGCATAATAGTGTCACGAAAGATCTCATTTCTCACTTCTACCTCTTGCTTCAAGAAGCCACTATCAACCCCGAACATAAGTCACATCCAAAATCTGGCAACTCGGTCAGAAGGCACGGGACAGCCACGGCAGTCGGAAGTCGGCGCATCAAAGACATCAAGATGCACATCTTAGTACGTCGGCCCTCATGGCATAATAAACGAGGATTTCTCTAAGAACATTAGGTTGTGAACGATGATGGCCCGCCCAATGAGACCTGCTCCCCTTACATTGTCCCGTTTGTGCGAGCCCTGCGGCAACTACGATTTATGGTCACCGTGGTTATACCTAGTACGCCGCAATCGTGGATCAGCAAGGCGCACCTGGTTGGCAAGTCCTTGAAAGCTACGAGGCTCCTACCCAGTCCCCTTTCAACAGACAAAGATGTGGAATGGACCGTGATAGATGGCACACCAGCCAGCTGTACTCAGATTGGACTATATCACTTGACTTCAAACGTAGACTTGGTGGTTTCAGGACCAAACTGGGGTCGAAATGTCACGACGCTTTACAACCTTGCCAGTGGAACGGTCGGAGGGGCAATGGAAGCGGCACAGTGTGGCAAGAAAGCGATAGCCCTGTCGTTTGCTAGTAAGGAACATCAGCCAAGTGAGATCATCGAGGCAGCTTGCCGAGTCTCAGCAGAAATCGTTTTGCATTTAGCAACAAACTGGTCTAAGGATGTGGAGGTGTACGCTGTTAATGTCCCAATGATTCCCAATGTTGATAAAAATGCTGTGGTTTACACCACTTCATTGCCATGCTCATGGACCCAGAGTAGCCTTTTCCAAGAACAAAAAGGTGATCTAGACGAAAACTCGGACCAAAAAGTTCGAGAGTTTAAGTGGCGGCCACAACTGAAAGATGTGGAGAGAGCAATATCTCAAGCTGAAGCTGGGACCGATGGTTGGGCTTTGATTGAAGGATATATAAGGTATGACTAGATTCTCTGAGTGTGAACTAAGCATCTAATTTTGATGATAGCGTGACACCCATGAGAGCAACCTTCGGGTCGGTAGAAACCTTGAAAGGGAAGATATTTGATAAGAATTTCAACCACAGCACTTAAAATCATGATTTGTGGCGATGCATTATTGCGGAGGTTACACGAAGAATAGACATAAATCGTTGATTTAATAACAATTAATAATCATGCTTTCACATGCGCTCGCGTTTTAAGATATTAGCGAAAAGTTATTCTTCCTCACAAGAAAGAAAGGCCAAGATTCAGAGAGAAGCGTGCTAGGAATGAATCCCGAAAGCACTAAAATAAGCTACATCTTGAGAATTGCGACAAAGAGAGAGTCATAACAAGAAAATAACAAAGTAGGCCGTAATATTCGATGATGATGGAGTCGTGATCTGATCGCGTCTCGCGTCTTTTTGCTGGAAGCTTATCATAAAAATGATGTCATTTGAATATTTAGTATCGCTAGGGGATGCAATAATTCGTAGCACGTTTCTAGATTTTAAATTATCAAATAAATATCTACTCCACATATATGTAAGATTTTAAAGTGCGAAATCATTGTGGATATTACATTGTTAACGACTCTCTCCTCGGATTTGTTTTCAACGTCAAACTCAACATGAGACAATTAAAATTGTTTTTAATACTGAGCTATGAAGTAGTGCAACACCTAGTGGTATGTAATACAAATGAGAGTTGATAAGACAGGTGGTATCGATGGAGCAGGGTGGACTCTTAAACGATTGTAATCATCGACATTGTTGCATCGAGCTGCTTGTTACTGTAATCCTTTCCATCACTGCTGTGTGGTAATGCTAATAGAGCCTCTCGGTCGTTTTCTCACTCTAATAACGGTTTAGAGATAGGGTTAACTTGAAACCTTAAAAGCCTCCGAGGTGCTTGAAAAATATTAACTATGGCGTCTTACCTATCCACAACCTTCAGAATATATCTTCTATATTTGTTGGTCGATATTTCTTTCGCACGCGTCTTCAAATCACGATAGCCTCTGTGGAACGGCTTATCATCTAGATTCGAAGTACTGGTTGATGAACTCTTCTCAGTGATTCACTTTCTACAATCGGCCCAAAGCCAATAGGCCTTGGCTCCCCTTCGAGCTCGTTGCTGATTTGGGGGGCGAGAGAATAAAATGAATAAAATGAGACACGGATGAAGAAGACTCGGAGTTAACGGAGGTGCCATAGGTAGTACCGTTAGCATGTTCACCTAGCCTGTTGGGAATGAAGGCATAGAAATAGCGGCATCCTTCGATCGTGGAACGAGATTATTGCTGAGTTGTTGCGCAGAGCCTGTCAGAATTTAACAAGAATACCAATAGGAAAGCCAAATCTTACCAGAAAACAGTCCTTTTCACTGGCTTAATTGTCTCGCTTGTTGGGACTGGTTGGAATCGGCGGGAAAGCTGTATTAGCGGTATGATCGATCCATTCATATCTATTGAATATGGTTTAAAAATAGACAAAAGCTACAGCTGCGACAAATTAAAACTGAACACATCCTGAGTCACCACTAATCAAGCGGTTTTGCATTCTCCAATCTGATCACGTGCACATAAGCCCAACTCACATGCAAATTGAGTAAAAATCAGGTGAGAATTAGCATGATGGAACATGTAATGAGATGATTGATTCGAGGCTTGATTTTGGAAAGACAACGTTCTTTGGACGCGGGGAAGCAAGCCGAGTGACGCGATCGGATGAGTCGTTGGCTATCTGCATGCAGATAACCGAATATCATCAGCTTCAGTGATACGTGGATACCAACAATCCAATCGCTGCCACACTTGTACGTTGCCTGTCGTACAATATGGGACAAATCAGTAGATAAGTGTAGTGGGAAAAGATAAGCGACTACACTATTTGTAGATTACTTGTTCAAGCTTTTTTCAAAATGTGTGCACTACCCATACTTATCATCAAAGTTAAACTTCTCTTATTCATTTTCTGACTTTGTTTCAAAGCTAGACGGTACTTCAGATCAAAATCGGAATTTAATCTCATCCAATACTCCTACCTGCATACCTTGAGATGGCATTCTTAGATTTCAGAGCTCAGCTGCTTGGTCAGTTACTTCCCCTTCCCTTTTGTTGTCTCCTCTTTTTCTTTTTTATGATGCTGAAAACAAGCAACTAGCAAACATTCACTTCCTCTACGGCCATGATACTTCCATCTTAACGTTTAACTACGGATCTGGTTGCCAAGCAGTGGCTGCAAGACACGACTCCTCCACAAAGTTATGGACGAAACTCCTACATTCCGTTTATGTTGGACACTCGAGAGATAAGGCAATGAAGAGCCTATTGTGCGAGTCGGAAACAGAAATTGCGAAGACGTGGATAGATAACGGGGTTGGTGTTCCATTTTTGGGGGAGCAGGACGTGGTGGAAATAGGCCTGCAGAGGAGACGTGACCAAGGAGAGAAATTGATTTGGAATGACAATGATAGTGGAAATGGGAGTGGTGAAGGCTCTGATCATTCGGGATTTGATTTTTTGACTACTCCGCAAGACAGTGTAGGTGAAAGAGAGGAGGGTTTTGAAGAAGTGGCAGTCGACAACCATTATCTCGTGGAAGAGGAAATGGAGGATGCGTCTATCTGCGAGCCCACCGCCCTTAAGTACTATCATGAGAAGATCAAGGAAGTTGCTCCAGTCTATCTTGATCCATGGGCTTTTTGGGGAGCTGAAAGAAGGTCAACTGCAGATATCGTGGCCACTGCAAGAAAGATGATTACAGGAGTGAATGAGTCGCCATCAGCATTTGTGGAAAAGCTTCAAGATGTGTTTGAGATTGGCCTCGGATCTCTTTCTAACAACAATAAGAAGATTAAGGAAAGGAAAAGAAAGAGAAAGGGGGAGAGAAAGGGGGTAGAGGCGGTCATGGAGCCTTTTGAAGACCTCATTGATGAAACTATCGATCAGCAACTGATCACTGAAGTTCTCCGAGAGTTTTTCCCGGAATATCTGGTTGTTGAAGAATCGCCACACGATGTTGAGCCTCTACCTGACATTAAAGCTTCAAGTGGGATTTTCAACGCCAATGAATCGCAAATCCAACCTGCCGCCGACAACTTTGGGTATGAATCTGTCAGAGAACTTTTGTTGGATGGTCCTATCCCGTCAGAGCAACCAGTATTGGAAACCAGCCCACAACTTCTTTTCAATGCGCGCAATGAAACTATGTTTGCTAAGGACTTGGATGGAGGAGGGAGTAGCACCTACTCTGATGACTCGGGATTTGAGATTCTTGATACCCTACGAGAGAGTCCACCACATTTACACTTTGCTCGAAACATTTCTCGCTCAGATCCTGGGAAATATCCTTCCCTTAACATGATCCGTTCCGCCAATGACGAGGTGGGGGATGGGTCTGGCTCTGGCAAAATTGGGCCTATCGATGAGCTATATGAGCAGTTAATCGCCAATCCTGATCCTGATCTTGAGGTTCCTAAAAGTGATAAACTTATCGATGTAGTTCATGAATTTTATCCTGATGTCATGGAAATCTATGCTAGGCCTACTTCTATGCCGCAGAGGGAGGATGTTCTCGCCTCTCATGATCTATGGGCATTTTGGGGAATCTCAATGCCCGAAAAGAGAACAATTCTTGAAGAAGTCCAAGTTTCAGAATCGGGAGCAGAGTCGGTAGCGTTTGTGACCGAACCTGAGATCATTCCTTTGGTTATTGTTGCGACGGACAGCTCGAATGAGAAATTGCTTGCAGTAGAACACCCGATGTCCCAGCTCGAGTCAACTCTACCTCAACTTGAACTTGAGGAACTTGTTAACCTTGGGTTGACATCGACGAAAAAACTGGCGAAGAAGTGCAGGACGAAGAAGAAAGGAAAGAAGTGGACCACTGAAGAATCTCCATCTCCAGAACCGCTTCACCCTGAGCCGGAGCCAGAGCCAGAGGTTGAAACTGCCAAGAAAGGTAAAAATAGAGATAAGAAGGGGAGGGGGAAGGGAACGAAGGAAAAGAGAGAATCGGAAGTTCCCAAAAGTTTGACGGAAGATTGTTTGGCCATTGTGGACAGTCCACTCGCCGTGGAGCCGTCATCTGTTACAGAATATCCAACCGCTGATGAAGCCCCAGTCATCGGATCGATATTTAACTGCACTTGGATTCCTTCGCTACCTGCTTCCTGGATGAAAAGTGAATCGTCCCTTCAAGAAACTACCGTCATCAAAGAATCAGGTTCTAAAATTACCGCGAAACACACTGACCACGAAGCTATCAACGGATCTACATCAAATAGCCCTATCCCATCAGAAGAGTCAGTCTGGGAAGCAAAAAAAGTACGACCAGAGGCCAGAGGCCTATCACTCAACAAACCCGCACTTCTCCCGCCCACGATTCGTGACGTCTCGCAACCAATCAAGCAGGGACACGCTATTGTTCTCAACATCGTGTACACGGACCATACAGGGACACAAGATCTAGGAACAATAGTAACCCTCCCAGCCAACACACGCAAAGGCATCTTCTTGGCTACGAATTCATACATGGACAGGAAAGTTGGTCCCAGCCCGCGAAAACTGGAGATAAAGTATGGTCTGGGCAAGAACGGATGCCTGGATCTGGAGGGTGTGGAGGAGGATCTGTGGCCTGAGTACTTGGAGTATTTCTGCTCCTGCACGACATTTCCGGAGTTGGGTGTTGAGGCTGTGGCTGATTAAAATTTTCTTTCGGTTTAGAAAGGGGGGTTTTTTTTCCATTGGATGAAATTGATAGTGTTTTCAAGTCAGTTTGTAATACTGGGGAGACTGCTGTCTCCGTTTTCTACTTTATTTCCTTTGGGTCTGGGTTTTCTCAATTAGTCTAGAAAGGCATACGTCAAACATCAGGAGGTATACTGAAAATTCCTTTAGAGTCAAACTGAATATTTGATTCGTCAATATCGAAGGTCAATGAAGTTGTAAACTCGACTCGATTACATTTAATGACCTAAATTCAACTTGACTAAATATTCATTTGATCCTTCACTGGATGGCCGGCGTCACTATCCACGTGCTCTGGGCAAATTCCAAATTCCCTTGCCGACGATGGGCTTCTGGATCAACATAAATCTTCACACTTAAACTATCCCTTCCTAAATTATAGACCCTGAAAATGACGTATATCTTGTCGGACAGCTGACCTTCTCTCAACGCCATCTCTTGCATCTGGCATAGTCAGTTAAAATGCATCAATGAAGTTATTTGATTCTTGAACTTACCATACGATACTGGTTGTTGCTCATGAAAAAGCGATCACCACACTCACCAATGGTTGTTTTGACCTCAATATAGTACTCAGAGGTTGCCTGTGACCAAACACCGCCGTCCAGATAACCTGCCCTGACGAGATACCGAGTTAATAAACTTTCCCTATCACTGTACATGAGATCTGATTGCTCTCTACGTCCTGGCCATGGCGTCCTGCCATTGTATTCTGGATGGATTAGAACAAGATTGTTTATCGTGCTTGTCCAGTTGCTCCAGTTAAATGACGGAGAAAGAAGCTGCAAAAGAAGCTCATAAACCTTTAATAGACCTAATATCAGGAACGGGGCAATTATCAGATATGACATAAACAACTTACGAAAAGCTCTCCTGCAGCCCTGATTTTGAAGTCATGATTCATTTGACCTTGCGATCGTCATGAACATAACCTGGATGGATTTGCCCAATCACTGAAACTCCTGCGTCACGATGTGGCAAGACCGCCCGACGAGCAATACGAATGACATTGTCGAGAAGTTCCAGGTAAGCATTATTCCCCATTCCATTTTCTTCAGGAAGCACCGGGCTGACACTCCGTAGAGGAGGCCTGATACGACCAGGAGACGCAATATCTCTCTCTGTTCCTGAACTGCTCGAGGATGGAGTACCTAGTGGCTCTGGGAGCATTGAAACTCGTTCAATTTCGCTCAACGTACGATCAATCTGATATGCACTTGTCTGAACAGAGCTTCCGGAAGCCGACCCTTCTTCTTCATGATCCTCTCTGTTTCGATCCGATCTTTCAACATTGTTGACCCGGAGTACGTCCACGCCTGGAACCTTCCCAACACCGCTGAGTTCCAAAAGCTCATCAATCACTGAGATTTTAGAATTCAGGATGTTGCTGAGATTTTCTCCTGCCGATATGGTGATTTTGAACAATGAAGCTAGGGCATGCGGGAGCTCTCTCACGTAGCAGATTTCCCTAGCGTCTCGATTCTGAGGAACGAATATCTGCCATCCAGTTTCGCCTGTCTGGATATGCACATGCCCCGCTCTCTCTATTATTGGTCCAACAATTTCACCATTTTGATATCGAATCGTGTACTGGGTTGATATGGCATCCGATCTCAACACCGAAGTGGCCAGCAGTCGGTCATAGAGGCTTTGGTAATGCCCTGTGACCGCAAACGGGGTTCGATTCGAAACAGCGCAGCTATAAGCAACTATCAATGTCTTCCTTTTTGAGTAGCCAATTGCTTACCGAAGGATATAATAAGCTCTGTTCCTGAACTCCTCTGTTAATTCTTCATCCAAAACTCCATTGTCACTGCAAGATGTCTCTTTATTGTAAAGAGTCGATAGATACTTATTGCTCAGGTTCAAGGCCGTCAAAAAGGGAGCGAGATTCTGAACCTCTTCCAGTGAGAAATCTAAGAATCCGGTGTATGGCCGAAACATCTCCGCCAGCTTTGCTCGATCTACGATGCTGAAGTTAGCCTTACAATCCTGAAAGCTCGTCGCTGGCGCAGCTAAACCGGTTCGACTTATGGGAAGAAATTTCAAATCCACAAGTGGATCTAAATCTTCCTTTTTCGGGTCCATTGAATTGATTGCTTCAATCATCTCTTTGATGGCACGTGATGACGGTCGACTGAGCACTAATAAGCAGATTCCTTCCACTAGTGTACCTAGTGACGCCGGAGATATTTTTAATTGGGTTTGAAAGAAGCTTGCGAGCTGTTCGGAGTAGAAAGGATGGATAATCGCCTTTCCTGGAATAGGCACAGGACTGGCCCAGACACACTGAGAAGGCGCGAACCAGAAAGGATCTTGCGGAACATAAACTAGACGTTCGTCCTCAAAATTATTCCTAACATAATTAATTGGAGTCTAGTCCTTAATAATGAAATTTTCAGTGACTTACAACAATGACAAGCCTTCTTCTTCGCTTATCCTACTGGACTTAAGAAGCCTATACAGTTCAAGTACTTTCCTCTCTACATCTGGTGATAAATCTCCACTTCTCTTCAGCTGTAGGAGTGTATCTCTGTAATCACTCCAGCTGGCGTTTCGGATACCTAGAATATCGTTGAACAGGATCCTCAACTTTGTGTTGTTTCGATATGAAGCAACAAGAGCCAATGGCGTTTTTTCAAGTAGATTCTCAGGACCTCTCCATAGACAAGCTTGAGATTTAAGCCAAATTGCTGATGTTGAATTTGGTAAGAATGAACATGGGTGCAGAATTAAGCTCTCGCGATCGAAAATTTGTCTATTTTTGGTCAATTCAACATGACACCTCGGAATGCTTTTCGACTTACAAAGCTGCCTCCCGGTTTATTTCGTTCCAGTAGTCGGCAATCGCTTCATATGTCTTCAAAATTCCACTTCTGGTTTCACTGTTCCAAGACGGACGGTCTTGACCTCCATGCTGCTGCAGAACCTGCAGGTAGAAGTTCAGATTAGCCTCGAACTTGACGCCGAACCTAGCAAGGAATCTCTAATCTTCAATTACTAGTTCATCATCAGCAAAATTAGAGATCCGGACAAATGGGAAAACTTGATTGACTACGAGAGATTCAGCTTCATGTATTAAACCACGCGAAGGGAAGTATGTAGTTGCCAAAACTTCTCGGTGCGAACTCAGACATAGGACCTCAGCCTGAGAGATTTCCATCTGAACACTGGTGCTGATCTCTCGGTTATAAGTTGTCCAATCTGCTTTTAAAACCTGGATGATTTTCTCCGGTCGATATTGAAGGTGTCGGAACTCAGGAGATAAAGACCCGGAATGATATTTCAGCCGAAGGTTACAGCGCACACCAGGCTCTTTTTGTAGCCACTCCAGCCATGTCAAGCCATTGCTTCGAGTTGATTGACTGAAAAGATCAAGGTAACCAGAATTGAGATACCGCACCGGACATTCGGGTACGAAACAGGCAGGGTTTCTCGGGTCCGGCACCGATCTCAAAAGCTCTAGTGGACCATATTCGTCATTGAACGGCATATAAATTGTCCGAACAGTATCGCAAACCACTTTAGCTCCATGATTATCATACACCCAAAGCCGGAAGAATCGAAGATCGTTCGAACGCAGGTAATCATGATGCCAAAATAAATACGCCAAATGTGCCTTCGAAGTTTCAAAGTTAGATGCTAGATCTTGTTGTGCGTAGAATCTCCAAAGCAGATCAACAACTCTCGCGGGAGTGATCTCGGTCACTCCTAGATGAAGGAACATATTTTTCCTGGAGGGGTTGCTTGCAGCTTCTGGATCAATCGTGAAGGCTAAATTCCGAGGAATAGGTGGTCCACTCCGAGCTGGAAAATATAAATTTTGGGTTGATGCATTTACCCATCTTCCATCACTCAGTGGAACGAGAGGTAGAGTTTCCTTGATCATATTTGCGACGTCTGGATTTCTGTTTATCAGTAACGTGATAAGATCGGCCGCCCGACTATGCCAGTATGAATCGGTATTGGGGTCTTTCATCACCGAGTTTAGGCTATTCAAGTCCTGTTCTATCCTGTAAACCATTTGGACATCCGCAATATCTCGTAATTTGAAAGCGGCTCTCATTAATTCGACATCTCGCTGCTCATAATTAAGGGAAAGATATCTTTTACTCGGCTGTGTTCTAGTTAGGTCCGCAAACAACGGTGACCTGCTTCTGTTGTCTA
The DNA here is from genome assembly GCA_003988855.1 of Arachnopeziza araneosa. Classification (NCBI taxonomy): domain Eukaryota; kingdom Fungi; phylum Ascomycota; class Leotiomycetes; order Helotiales; family Arachnopezizaceae; genus Arachnopeziza; species Arachnopeziza araneosa. Next base: position 46,892 of record QYAI01000231.1, read on the forward strand.
GGTAATTTTCGGGAAGTATTCGTAATTGGCTAGGTAACAACCTAAGGTGTCCATCATATTGTTGATTCGGTTCGTGAGGATAAAGAAGTCGTTGCTGGCCTAGAGTGGCGATGATAGTAGACGAGAGATCTTTCCAAAGTGGATTCATGTAAGAAGTTATTCCAATTGGCAAAAACCTCATCCAACAAAAGCGCTGAGCAGGGTTTGTTGAAAAATCTTCCATCGCGTTGCAGAAAACTTCAGAAAGCCGCTTGATGATTTCCTTATTCCATCGCGAATCGACCATAACTTCCTCTCTGTTCGCCTGCACAAGGAAGTCCGCTTGGAGTAGGAACTAAACCCATTGTTAATAGATCATCTGATAATTTTGTATTGAACTTACATTAAAACCCACAGTACAAACTGGAAGAAATGCATAGATATCATAACCTATGCGAGTGATTGGCGTGCCACTTGCATCGACAGGGAATGCTAAAACTCCTTCGCATTCATTGATGCCAGGTCGAGCGCCATCATTAGGTAGCCCACGAAGCGGTGCTCTAATAACAAGGTATCGCGACTCTTGAGAACTCCCTAACGCATCGCTATGCATATTTATGCGCGTAATTTGATCTTCTTCTTGTGATATGCTGAAAGTGGTGGTGATACTTCTCGCTTGATCGCAAAAAAGATTGTAAAGCTGATTTCCTTGAGCTTGGAAAGGAATAAGAGTAGAGTGTTAGGAATAGTGGTAAAATCAGAGATGAGGTCGGAGTATGGAGTTCTCCCATCAAGGGTCAGCTTCATTCTGGTCAGAGGGCGCTGACTGGGCGAAATTGGCTGATCCCCAACATGCGGAGTAATTATCCCCAATTTATCATCCACTGTGTCTCCTCCATTGTAGACGAAATAGAAGGAGAAGGCGTTTGACTGTACATCGACTCTAGATGCAACCCCGAAAACCGACTTGAATCCTATCCCCTTGTCGCCAACGTAACCCGGCATTCCTCTTTTCCAGCTGCTTCCTGTGCGACAAATGCCGGACACATCACGTTCTATGAAGCCGTCCTGGTTACTTTCCAGGACAATTTCCCGTTGATTGATTTCAAACTTCATTGAGGGTCTATCAGCATTGCTGAATTCGCAGTCTTCCACATTTTGGATCAGTTCCAAAATGAAACGACCCCTTCGTGAACCGATTCCTGTGGCAATTCTGCCCAGTGTCAGCAAATTTGTCAGTTACCAAGGCTGTGTGGCCTTGCGTACAACTCAACTACTTCTCCAAGTGACTCTCGAGTACGCCTGAGGCCGTCTAAGATTTCCACAATCTCCGGGAGCTGTGATTGACTGAGACCTGGCCGAACCCAACCTTTACCGATCGCCACATCACGGACGATTTTGCGTGCCTGCTCAACCGTGATATTAAGTGGATTTGCCATCGAATACTGTAATGCTACAGAATTTTGAAGTTCCGCGGCCTGGGGAGACGGGAAGCCGTTCAGTGATAACCACCAGTTCTTCTAGGGGCCTTGCAAGTGGTCTCCAGGGGTGGAACCCAGGGGTTATCGAACCCATGCGATATTGTTTGACCACGTGCGTCAAACTCTCCTCTCGCAACTAAGGGCGGCTCCGTGAAACCATTTAAAACACCAACCGACTGCCAGACACAGTTTCCGTTAGCGAGCTGGAGACACCTTAAGATATCGTAGAAATGCAAATACGGCAGGTGAAAAGCTTGTTTATATATGACTGCGTGAACACTCTTCAAAGACTGTTTTCAGCAGGTGCTCACATTGATGCTTGTTTGCTTTCTTAATCTCGAAGTCTAGCCTCTCGCCGCCAAAATTGTCATCATGTAGAATATCACCTCTGATCAAATACAATATTCGCCGTTGATACCACTGTACCATTCACAACGGTTTCGAACATGAGGTTGCTGCCTTTACTCCTAAATATAACCTTCCTCTCATATGAGAGCTTGTATACTAGTTTGCCTGATACCGAGTTGAATTTAGATTTCAGTGCGGTACCGAAGTCAAAGTTGGCAGGGAACTTAGTTTCAATCACTCCCACTTTTTCGACACCTGTTATCAATCAGTTTATGGTCGGCTAGAATTGTGGTATCAAGGGGCCACAGACGTGGATGAACCCTATATTCTGGAGCATCCGCCAAAGAGCAGGAGTATAATGAATTTGTGAATATCCATTCAATTCCGGGAAAGTACTCTCTACAGAATCCAGCGGTTCTAAATGTACCCTCAACTATCTCTTCTCCCTGTGTAAGCACCACTTAGCAAGCGGACGTCAAAAGAGCTGCAATAATTTCCACCACATTTGCATTACTTGCCTTCGAAATGAGCCAACTCATCCTACCCGAACAGTACTTTGTCCCATCTATGTTGCACAGGAAAGACTGGCTTTCTGGGTCAACACCTTCTCGAAATGGACGCGCTACGCTCAGCCCATAATGCCTACGAGTGTGCTTTATACGAGGCGCAAGGCCCTTAGGCTGCTCAAACCTACCCACGTTAGCGCCATATTCCATGGAAAACCACGCTAACCATGGTTTTACCCATGGTTTATTTATTTTTTGCCACCCATGGA
>QYAI01000232.1:0-69174 GCA_003988855.1 Arachnopeziza araneosa
CCAAAAGAAGAAGGGTCGCCAAGGCGTTCGACTGAACCTTGCTAGCGAACCAAATAAGGATATAATCGATTGCTACTCACCTGCTCAGGTAGTAAAAGCTAGAGAGTATCAAGAGCAAAAGGAGGTATACTAGCGGCCGAAGAGCAAGCCAAATATAAGAGAAAAATTCAGAGAGCGGCAAACGCTCTTTGAAAGCAGCAGGAAAGAGTAGAAATAGAGCAAAGGAAGGCTGAAAGAAAAGCAAAAGCAGTGCAGAGGCAGCTAGCAAAAGAAGTAGTAGCTGCAGGAAAAGCAGTAAAAAAGTCCCTGGCAGAGTATTCAGAATCTATAGGAACTAAAGCTAAAAAGAATGTTCCGACCGAGCAAAATCGAAGAAAAGCACCTATTCGATCAAAACCAGCAGTGCGTAGACTTGCAAAACCCTCAAAAATTGCCCAAATTGAGGAGGTAGTCCCTAAGGTAGGAAGTAGAGCAAAAGCTAGTAGTCGGCAAATCAATTTGCCAGTTCGATATGGATAAGAAAACTGAATTAGGAGGATAGTAGAGGGTATCTTTTCCTATGATCTAGCTTTACTATAATGTATGGTAATAGGTGGTTATTTAATACTAATTTTTTCAAAAATCGAATTTTCGAGCATCGAGCGTGTTTTCGATGGGGGCATGTTTTCAAGCGGGACTTCGGTTACTGGTTAGTTGAAATTAAGCCGGAATGGGTTATTTCCATACCTCCAACTTCCGAAATTGAGAGTGTGGAGCAATATTGCCACTCAGGCATCCGAACATCGACTCCGAGGTAGAGCGGAAAAAAACAATTAGTTGCTACCGACGTTGGCCTGGCATCATGGGTACAGTGTGGTGGCGTTGGGAGGTCAGGATCATCAACAACTCTCACAAACGCGTCTGATATTACCTACATATTGTGCTTAATCTCAGTTGGGAGATAGCATGCCCTAAACAAGGAAATTACTGTCTCTGCTTTCCCTCTTTAAATTATCATATTTCAAGAAGGATGCTGTATAGGTCCATTGAGTGGCTGAGACAACGCGCTTATCTATGCCAAGGCCAGAGGCGTTTGTCTAATTTAGCGCCAATTTTAATAGAACTTCAATGATTCTTCATCAGTGACTTTATTTCATACGTTTATACCTCTGCTTCAAAACATGCTTCGAACATCTGTTCAGTTCTGGGATAGAGGTACTCGCTTCTTTCCGACCCCCTCACAGTGCTTGAAGTCCACCAACACAGGTGGTTCTAGTGTCGAAGATAGCAATCCGATTGCCTCATATGAGAGCAAGCTGTCGTTACAACAGCACACAACAGCCAGAAGAAACCAAGAAACGATTCAACCAGCTCGGCATGTCATCCCGGTAATCAGAAATTCGCGAATAATCGACGCTCTCTTGAAGGTCTCGCGATATAGAAGTATCCCTATTCTAGAATATAACTATCTCGATACGCAATTGAGGGGCAAGCGAGATATACGACTGCTTCAACTTTTTCCTGGACATTCTGACGAGCCCCTAAGCTGCAATATTTCCACGTTTGACCTAGACAGCTCAGAGCGTTGGCCGTATGAAGCAGTTAGCTACATGTGGAAAGACGAGAATGAACACATAACAGAAACAGAAGGCGTTGCACTCAGAACCAATAAAATTATTTGTCAACATGGAACTCATCTTAAGATCAGTAAAAATCTATCGGATATGCTGCGGAGATTACGAGACACGCAGAAATGGAGGCCATTATGGATTGATCAGATCTGTATCAACCAAAAAGACGATGATGAGCAAGCCCTACAGATACAATTGATGCAGCAGATCTATACAGAAGCCGTCAGAGTGCTGTTTTGGATTGGTGAAGAGGACAAACATACTGAAGATGCTTTTAAACTTGTGGAGAAGATCTGGGACGTAGCTTGGCATAAGCCATTGGGGCAATTAGGTCATGCTCATCCAGGTGGCCTTTATTCCCAGGAGTTCACGCATCAGCACGACCTGCCCCCATTCCCAGGACCGGAGTGGGAATCTCTCTCGATTCTTTTTACGCGTCAGGTCTACCGAAGAGCTTGGATCATTCAAGAGTTGGTTTTGAATAGAACAGCTGAAACGATATGTGGATCACGCAGCTTGCCTTTCATTTGTCTTGCCTATGCTGCGCGCTTCCTAGTAGACAATAGCTGGGCGCGTATATTAGTCACTGAGTACGGACCAGAAGTCCGGCCGACTTTTCTTGCCATACTATTCAATATGTGGCGTCGAATTCACGTCACTGCCGAGGAACAAACTTTACAGTTGCTTATTGCGTCAACTCGGAGGTTCAGTAGTACACTTCCCGAGGACAAAATTTATTCTCTCATTGGGGTCGCTCAAAAAGGACAACCAAGCTTAGCCCAACTGCAGGAGCTTCCAGCAGCTCTTGTCCCACAGAAAGGAAAATCAGCATCAGAGGTTTTCAAAGATGTCACCCTCTACTTGATGGAATCAACTAATTCGCTTGACATTCTTTCCACCAAACAGGATCCCTCACTCACCAAGACTTTCAATCTCCCAAGTTGGGTACCAGACTACAATGTTTGGCCAGAAGTAACGATTTTGAGGATGCCTTCAGGTATTCTATACTCCGCAAGCGGCACATCCAAGCTTGACGTGCGCATGACTTTGCCGAACAGGTTACACATAAAAGCATCTCAAGTGGACAAAATCGCCTCGCTAGGTAGCGAATGGCAGGCTGGGAAGTCTAAGAGAGACCAGATCGAAGAATGGTTCCACTTTATCATGAATTCTTCTTTCCTGGAATCCCAAATCTCCACCGACAACATCTGGCGCGCTTTAATGGGAAACTACGCGCGCCAAACTAACCAGTACCCAGCACCTGCCGAATACGAACTTCATTTCCTTGAACTAATAAATAGTTGCGTTACCTTTTTGCACCCTGAAGAAAGAAGATTCCTTGACCGGGAGGTAGATGCGGACAAGTTTGGTGATAAGAGAAGTGATATGACGTTATACGCGGATTCGTTCTCGTTTATCAGTTATCTTCGAAAGATATTTATCAGTGAGAATGGACGGATTGGGCTAGCACCCAGGTCAGCAATGGAAGGCGATGAGATTATGGTGATGGCTGGTGGGAGAGTACCTTTTGTGGTGCGAAAAAGAGATGGGAGTGAGGATTATGAAATCATTGCTGAGTGTTATCTGCATGGAATCATGGATGGAGATGCATTAGAGGAGGAGGGATTCGAATGGAAGTATGTAGATATTGTATAATTCGCACAAGGCACAAATCGGAAAAGCGATTTTTTATTCTGCGTTGTTTTAGCGAAGCAATAGCATAGAAACAAGGTAGCATAACTGAACGCTTTATTGCTTTATTGCGACATGGTATGAATTCGTAAACTGCAGTACGAGAAAGAAACTGCCCAAAATCTTTGAGAGCGCCTGGCTCCTCTGGGTGAGGAAAGTGACTTGGCTTTTCAAGTTTTTCGTTCATCTCCATGACAACGTACTTAATGTCTCCCGGCGGTGTTTCGACAGTGAGTTATCAGTACTCCATAGCTGTTTGATCGAGAAGTTGGCTATTGATACCTGTCAACACGGCAGGATCATCATCATAACCTGCTTTAACGCCTTCAGAAGTTTTCTGCAAGTCTTTTGAATTGATATCCTAGCCACGAAAGAATCTGCCATCGCATGCTCAAATGTCAAGTTGTACTCGCAGTACTAATCGCTGTGCCGATTCTGACCCTTGATCTTACATCTTCAGCTGAAGGTCCGGCAAGATCCTACGAGTCGGTGAACCAATTCAGCTGCAGCCACACGAAGGGAGCCGAAACCGGAGAGTTTAGGTGATTGGATGAATGCCGAAGGATCAAGCCACTGAATTGCCATAGCCTCGAAACAAGTGATCGCGAGGAAAGCCTTCTGCTTCGAAAAGCGGGGTTGGGCCAATACGAGCCAGACAAGGTTGCCCTCCCTGCGCCGTCTTCTGTACACCTTCTTGTTTGCGCCTTGTGAAGGTTACACGGCTCCTGCAATCACACATTATTGTTGCACGATGGCGCTTCTAAAGACGCAATGATCTCCATCGAGTATGATTCCAATGGGCTGAGTGTGGGGGTTGCATACTGTGAAGTCTCAGCCTCGTTAGATAGGTATCCTACCGAAACTCTCTATATCTTAGCTGGGGACGACCTAACATTCATATAATTCTTGTCTATCTCTTTTGTGCCTGCCGATTCTTTCTCCCAACGAGCGCTTCCATGAAAGACAAGATGACAGATACAACCGCACCCGAGGACCCAACAGCTGATTACTTTCAGCGAATACAGCGGCTGGCAAATGGCGATGGCATTCCTGATTGGCCTGGTTTGAAATCATTGCAGAACTTTATCGAAGATCCGCATCTATGTGTGCGCCATTCTGAGATGTCAATACTGAATATACCTGGAGAGGGAAGCAGTGAGACAGAGATCTCAACCAAAATTCTGAAAGGCCCTCATGACCTCCTAGAAAATCTACCTTCTATGGAGGGAACTTCTACAGATTCTCATTTGATCGTTATTGAGAATATCTCTCCCGCCACTGTCACCATTCTGGGCGGCTATTATGATATCGATCCCCAATTTTTTGCAGAATTCGTGAATGTTCTCTCCTGGTACCAGATGTTTGAAGCAGTACCTGAAAGGTTGCCTCCGCTTCCTTCCACTAAAATGGAGGAAGATTTTTTGTTGCTGAGATACGTATCCAGTCGACGACTTTATGAAGATGATAATGCGAGCATATCTGGGCGCACAGTTATCTGGCCCGATATGAGAGGATCAAGAATCGGTCATTCAGCAGCGAGACTAGAACCTATATCTGGGCCAACTAGATCATTCCCTCCAATATTGTTTACTCGACAGACTATTGGTTTATGGTGCAAAAAGAAGCTACATTGTAACGGTTGGATAGGTGAGCATTCTAAACTACCCTTTACCAGCAAATCTCATAGCTATAGCAATAATGCTTGTGAGCGAACCATTTCAATTGTACGCAAAATACGGAACCTTGGGCCAAGCTGAGTTTCGCAACCCCAACCTTCGTCCTAACACAGACGAACGGCCACCTCGTGCTACGACAAGGCAGTCTATCAAGCAAGCATTTTGCTATTTCTTGCAGCAGAGATGTAGGAAAGACAAGTTCTATCGCCAAATATGCGCAACCGACATATTTCTCGTAATGTTTGAAGCCTACAGGGTCGTTGCATCAGAATGGCTCGTTGTGAACGAGTACGTCAGACGCGAACTGGCCAACATCGAACGACACCTCGAAAAAGAAGAGTCCACATTTCAGGAATTGGAGCAGACTCTAAAGGCGCTCTATCGAATTCGTAAGCGCTGTAGTAAGGACCATGAACTCATGATGGAAGCCGCTTCGCAATGTGCAAGCCGAGGTCAGATACTATGGCCGTCTCCCTTGAGATTGAGTTGCCCAAGTAGCACCGCTATCTCATTCTCAGAGCAGCATGCACAAAAGCTCGAAGAAGATTTCAAATATGTCGTCAACAATATGAGCATCATCCTCTCTCGCATTGAGAAGGATATTGATAACTTGACGGCTTTTGTCTCTATTAACGAAGGACGACAGAGTCTCCAAGAAAACAGAGGAATTTCATTCCTCACTCTTGTAGCTATGATTTTCCTTCCGTCTCAAACCGTGGCCTCTATTCTCGGGATTCAAACTCAATATGGTCCTGGAGCTCGTGATTTCTGGGTTGTGTGGGCGGTGGCACTACCAATCACTGTGCTTGTCCTCATATCTGCCTCTCTATATCCGGCTGTGAGCGGCGGTCTAAATAGCATCTATGCCTACCTCTGTAAACGCAAGCTTAGACGAGGAAGCGACTCGGCAGGGAGATATATGGATGTGGGACATGAATTCGCTGGAAACCCAGCATTATGGTATTATCAGATATCGAGAGGAGGCAGGGTTTAGATACTACAATTGATGGTTCGATGTGACAATTTCTGTTCATACTATCTAGCTAAATCATTATGAGGTTTCATACTTAGGATAAGTTGTCTAAAAGCGAAGCAGCTTTCTCGCTAACTCAAGCCATTATGTGACCTGTCGAATACGTACTTGCCCAAGCCTGCTTAGTTTTGAGGAAGTGGCCTATGACATAGACTTTTCAATTCAAAAGATTGCGGGAATGGAAAGCTCCTGGGATTTTGAGGAACAAAAGGCAAATATTAAACGCCAATGAATCATAACAAGTCCATATTTGTTCTCAGCCCCCCCAAGGTTTAACATTAAGCTAACCCGAGAACACAAATGGGGCCATTTTCTGTAATTTTTCAAAAATAAATATACATGTATCTGCGATTTCTTTCCTCAGGAAATGGGAAAAAGAAAGTCAACGTGAGCTTACGTAGATTGGCAACACGTGGTCCATTGAGAGAGGTATAAGCTGCTGGCGATAGAATCTTGATAGCTTATCATCTGCGCCGTGAATTTAGGCTCATGATCTAACGGTCGATTTGATACTCGCTTCTATCGCCGTGTCAATGTGGCTGCATTCTGGAACTTCCCACCTATGACTTTCCACCCACACCCACCTGCAGAAAAGAACGCATCAGCATCGGGCGTTTTGAGAGACACTTTTACCCCTCACTGCGAAGCAAAGTGTTTCTCACTTCCCAAGAACGAGCCTTCCGAAATGATTATAAAGTGATAGCTGCTGAACAGATCCCTACAGTGTAATCGTCCAGCATCCCACTACTCAAAACATCCTTTTAAAGCTAAAACCCGATATTGACAACATTACTCAAATCTTAACAATCGTACTTCACTTCACCAATGGCTGCTCCTGTTCTTCAACCCTACTCATCCTCGGCATTCAACACACTTCCCTCGCTCCACGATGCCGACGCTGAGTTTAAAGAGCGTGATGCAGGCTCAATCATGAACTCCATACTTTCCCGCATATTCATCAAGCACAACGTGGATGGGATTCTTGGTGTTCAGCTTCTCCATCGCCATTTTAGCCTCGACAACGATGAACGTCTCGTTGATGCTGGGGGTGCATCTGTACCCTGGTCCAGGGACGGATCCGAGGCGCTAGACTCGCGCATTCTCCCCGTGTCCTGGGCATTCGAGAACGACGCCTACCATCCCTACGAATTTAAATTTGTCCCTCCCACCCATGAACTCCTCGAGCCCGTCGTTCCGGAACCCTTCCTTGTCGAATTCAACGACGCGCTTAAAACTCATGACTTGCAAGGCGTTCTTGGCATTCGCTCCCTCAAGCCGGGTTATGATAACAACCCGGAGATGGAGATTACTATTGGACGAAGCAACATTACCTTTGACTACGACGCTGATGGCGCGAAGGATGATAATGCTATTGAAGCCTCGTGGGCATTTAGTGGTGTGGGTGTCACTACGGTCGCCACTTTTTGCACCTCATATTGCTCGGGGAGGTCTGATTATGGTGCCCATACTAAGTACCACAATGTAAGTGCAAGATCTGTATTGTGTTCATTATTGCTGACCAGATTCCAGAAGAGCTCCAGCTAAGCGACCATGGTCTCTCACTCAGGTAATTTCTTGGCGGCTATAGGTAATCTCTATTTGTACCGCGAGTTGTCATTATGGAAATCCATTGTGAACAATGTGAGTTTTTCATTACCTGTGTTTGGAAGTCTTTCTGCTTTCTGTTTCATTGACGACTTCAATTCTTGCTTATCAAATAACTTCAATGCGCTTTCCTTTTTAGTATGAGCGGAAATATCAACAGAACTAAGAGGAAAATGAAGGTTGACGCATGTTCAACATTGAGTCACAGATTTCATTAGGAGTGATATATCGGATTTTTACTTAACGAAAGGAGCTTCATGTTCAACTATTATCTCGGAATTGTAGTGCGCTTCAATATTTCTACTTTTCAATTAATTCTCATTTAATGCTTCCCAATCTCGGCGCCCACCCTCCACTAACATCACAGGTGATTGAAGGCATATTACAATTATCCCAAGTCAGATGTTCCCCCTCCCAAAAATGGCCAAGTTTATAATATTGAAAAAGATGACGATTTTATTTATTAGACGATGAGACGAGCAAAAGGGCAAAATACGCATATCTTAGGGGTTTTCAAATTTCTCGATTCTCGATTACGTACATTAATTATACCCATACTCTGCGCTTCGTTTCACAACCTTGATTGCCCAGAAAGCTCAAAGACTAGCCAGAAATTTGACGATAGCTTCCGTGAGAGCTTGTGGCTGCTCTTCCTGAACCCAATGCCCTGAATTTGGGATGATCGTGACACCTCGGAAATCCGTGCAAGTTTCATTGTACGCCTGAATAGCTCCTGGATTCAAATAGCTAGACCAATCTTGCGCACCCGTGAAAAACGCTGTAGGGACAATGATCTTGCCATCTGCGAGAAGAAGAGTATCACGAGTCATGGCGGGTGACGTGAGCACGCGGTACCAGTTCAGCTCTCCCTGATAGCCCGTGCGTTCAAATTCAGAGAGAAAGACGTCCAGGTCCGCGTCTGATAGCCAGGATTTGCTCACAGATGGGTCGGAGCCATTCAACATTGAGATAACGACCTCTGGCATGCTTTCATTCAGAGGCATAATCAGGTAGTCTGGCATTACCGCTAGAGCAGCAGCGGTGAATACCGTAGGTGGAGTCAACACAGCATTTCCTGGCCATTGATGCGACTTGAGGTAGAAATAGCCGCGATTAAAAGCGGCTGGGCCAAGTGTTCCACCAGTGAGCCAGTCGTTGGCAGCAGCTGCGGTGGAGTGATACCATTGATAGTGCTTTCTCGGCGGATTAAGCATCTCAAGTTGGCTTTCAAATGCAGCGTATTCAGCTACAGAGTTACTCAATGTTGCTGGTGGCTCAGGAGTCTGCACAACCAAAGGAGGGGTAGCGGGAGCGACGAAAGGTATCGACACTTGAATAGATGACTTGAATATATCTGGTCGCAACAACGGCGCATAAGTCCCCGGAAGAGTTCCAAAGTCATGGCTGACGATGCTGTGTACCGATGAATATCCCAGCGCGTTAACCAAACAAATCAGATCACGAACGAGGTTGGTTATGTGAAACTCGGTCAAATCCACAGACTCAAATGGTCTGGTGTCCCATCCTGTTGTCCTACCATAGCCTCTTTGGTCGGGAGCAACAACATAATAGCCCTGTTCTGCCAATGGAGTTATGACGTGTCGCCAAGTGAAAGCAAGCTCAGGGGCACCATGAATCAGAAGAACCAGCGGTTTCTGGTGTGAGGGGTCGAATCCTGAAGACAAAACGTGGAACAATAGGCCGCAAGTCGTTGTTGTGTCAACATAAGTCGAATTGACACCTTCTGGGAGAGGTAAAGGCGGAAGAGTCGTTGATGCAAATGAAAAACAGAGTCCGAGAATTATTGAAATTGAGGCGAAAAACATGATGATGGGTTTGACAACTTGTTGATCTATTAAAGGAGACGGGATTCAGGGTTTTATCGACCAGCTTATGGAGGAACAGAATTCTTCATATATTTCCCCCGCTCCCATTACAACTGGCAGTGTCTTGCTGCATTTTGGACACTACTCATGCAATTGATTAGCGGTGAGAAATTTTTTGCTTACAATGAAACACCGAAATGTGTCAGAGTGGATATTGAGTCCATAGTAAGCAAGCAAAACCTAGCGACGTCGACGTCTTGACTCGCGGCATGATAGAACTTTATGAACAAAAGAATGCTAAAGAGAATCATAGATGTAAATATATAAAGTTATTCGGTAACGAAGCCAATAATAGGGCATCTTTCACCCTTGTACCTGATTTATCCATGAAGTAGAAGGATGAGTAAACCCGCTGCATATCCCGAAGAATCGCCACTAGTACAAATAGGGCAGTCGCATTTTCCAGAGATTCAAGCCTCTTTTTGAGTTCCTCCAATTATATGCCCAGAAATATAAAGTTCAATGACTCTGCCACTCCCGCACTTGATTTTCCCCGCCATGAAGAATGATGACGACAAATCGGATATACGGGTCCGAGTACTTGGATCCGAAAATCCGCTTCCCGCACCCCCTTGCAGGGACTGCTTTTATATACGATTTCTGCAGGACGGAAATAAGTGGCGAAATGAGGCCCCCAGGCCATCACCAGATGACTCTGTAAATGAACAAAATTCAGCACCTGAATATATCCTAGTTTGAACAATACTTGCGCAGGTATTCAAACAGGCACAATTATGAAGGATTTGGGTTTACTAAGATTTAATTTAGGTTTGTGGTTGTTTTGAATACACATTTATTTGTATGTCCCTCATTCTGTCACTTATTTAGGCCCTGCAGAGTACAGGGTAGCCCCTGATATCAGGGAAATGCCTATGGGTAGGTGGATAATTTCGAGTATCCACTTAAAGCAGTTACCCAAGGTCTCTCGACAGTTGAAGATTCTATTCTGTCCTCACGTCCTGGCGCAGAGTGATAGAGTGACATTATATTCTCAATAAACTGCATATGCAGACTAAACATGTTGCATAGAGACGTGCCCCATTCTTCGCGCCGCACCTGCTACCCGACAGACCTCAGCCAATATCAGTTTTAGGTAAACAAATGCCAAGATTAAGAAGAGTGATGTCCTTGATTTTCTTGCACAACCGCAACCAAGAACACAATACTAGAATACTCACTTTCTTAGTATATTCTTCGAAATTTTTAAGATACGCGATAATAAGTTTCCCTCCAGCTCAAACAACAAAACCAAATGGCGAGAAGAGTGACAAGAGTTTTCTGTATGACAAAAATGCAAAACGAAGAAGGAGTTGCCACAAGTTGAAATTACACCACCTAGAGCGTGAGTAACCCAAGAACGTGGGACGTTGTATATAAAATTGACTGGCTATAAAGTGCTTGGTTCTGGGGACCCGATGACTATGTAGGTGTCTTACTTGCAAAAATTGACGTCTCGCTGAATTATGATGCCGCTAGATTGGTCGTCTAAGTCTCTTGACTGATGAGAGAATCAAAGCTGCATCCAAGTTCATCAAAACTGGAACACTGGTGCCTCTGAAGTAAATTCCAACCCTAGCAAGAGGGTTTTTATCAAGTTGACACATTTAAAGTCTCCCCTTGGACATGCCTCTGGTCCCCGCTTTTGGCCGTGAAACGTTTGAGCACGAGATCAAGACTCTCGACCCTGGAATGTCTTACGACGACAAATACAAACTCAACATGCGGAGCGGGACTCAATTCGACGGATCCCGACACTTTGCCCATCTTCCAAGCCAAACATTCTATAACGGGACTAAAGAAGCTAATATTATTGGTCCAAATGCCAATCTCAAATGTTCGATCCATCATTGGACCGAGCCCGGAATAGCTAGATGTGGTGTGTTCCTTGATTATTGGTCCCATGCCAAAGCGCATAGAACCATCTACGATCCTTTTGACCATAACGCTATTCCTCACAGTGAGCTGGTAGCTTGTGGGAAAGCTCAAGGTATTGATATCAGGCCCGGAATTCAGGGAGGTGATATCTTGCCTGGTGATATTCTACTGATTCGAAGTGGGTGGGAAGAGATTTATGATGCTAGAGGACCGGAAGAAAGGAAGGTTGCGGCTTTGAGAGAGGAGATTGCTAGTCCTCATGATGGCCAACGATGGGCTGGCATCAGTCGAGAGGAAGCTAATGTGAATTGGCTATCCGACTGTTACTTTGCCGTCGTTCGCGGAGACTCGGTTACTTTTGAAGCTTAGCCTAGTTTGGTCGAAGGTAAGACCTCTAACCTTTATCTGAGCTTTCTAATATTGATAGATTACTTTCTCCACGAATATCTTCTTGCATGCTGGGGAGTCCCGAACGGCGAAATGTAGGTCTAGAGAAATTGAGTGCGGCGTGTAAAGAACAGAATCAGTACATCTTTTTCATTACCAGCTCGCCTAATAATTGTCGACGTAGGTAATTCTGGCACTTAGGAAATATTGGTGCTGGCTGCTTTCTTAGAGGGAGTAAGCACACACGCAAATGCTATAGCTATTCTTTGATGGAAGAAAATGGAATGAATCGAACCCGAAATGTATTTTGCGTGGAGATAAAACCTCTTTTGTAGTGCCCGACAGCGTCCATCCAGTGGCGTGTGTAAAACAGAAGATGACCCAATCGTGCCCCTGAATAACATATCTTGTCTTTGACCGAAAATCAGGTGTTCCACTGACATTATGTCTTGAAATTTTCTAATTTGAGAGCGTCAACCGTTGTGTTTATGCATCGCAGAGGCCACTGTTGCTATAGCTTGCACCAGTTGCCGCTGGCAGCTCATTTTATGTAGACAAAACAAAGGCAAATTTTTGCTTGGCAGAGAGTGTGGCTATCAATCATAGCAGTAAGCTTAGATCACGGAGTTTCACTAACGATCCTGTAGAAATTCATAAACTAACACTACCCGACTCCGTTTGTACTCTGCTCGTTCCATCTCGCTTAACTTCTTCTTCTCCACAGCATCTTTGCTCCATTTCTCACTGCTCTATGGAATGTTATGTTGGAAACAACTGGTCCATCCGCCGGCTCCTGCCACCCATTCGCGCTCGAACTCCACTCTGGTCTCTCCTTGCACGGTACACAGCCCGGCCAATAGTGCTCAGGTATCCTACCACTAACTGGATTTCGATACGCAAACCACATTCTCTGAATCTCGGGCCAGGCGATATATCTCCCACTGGCTCCCTCGAATCCTGCCTCTCGATCCCCAACAGCTTTTAAACTTATGTCGGGAGGATACTTCGTTGGCAGCGCGCTGCCAATAGGATTTGTAGCATTCTTGGGACAACGATCTGCAGCGGCCCAACCACCAGTCCAATTTTTTGATTGCCAGTAAAATTCATCGATCGTGATGCTCCATAGCTTCCAGATCCCGTCCGCGGTGAGCACCATTTGGTCGTGATACATAGCCCCGTTGAATGAGCCGGAGCTATTGATGGAATTTGAAGGCTGGAGAAGTCGTGCACGTAGAGTAGCAGAGCGACCGTCTTCTGAGACGAGAATAACGGGCTGAAGACGCCAGTGAGATGAAATGCTGGTGCGGAGGGAAGACAAACTGTTGTTCCCGTACTCGGCGTGACACGCTTCAGCAATTCGAGTGGGATTCTGGAACCAGCCAGCGAAAGGAGACTCTTTGTTTCCTTCGAGGGCATGAATGGCACCTAGCTAATCACATTGAAGATCGTCAAGGTAATAACCATATGCTCCTGACTGATTTTCAGCTCCATCATAGGCCGCAGAGCGCGCAAGCTGACGTTGAAGATCTGCGAGGGTGGTATTTACCATGCTTTTGCTCAATGGCTGTGAACTGCGTGGGCCTATGGAAGGAAAGTCCGGTACGAATGTGTTCAAAAGTCCAGTACCACCATTTCCCCAACCGGTAGAGTAGTTAGCTGGATAAGAGGGGTGATATTGACTTCTTTGATCTTCCAAATATTATTTTCTCTTATGAACTGAATTCGAAACACGCTGAATTTCCAAAAAGTAGAACATACATTAGCATTGCCGATCATTCCGATCTCTGTTCCCTGGGTAGTTGCTCCTCTACCATCAGGATTGATGTTGACAACCGATACGAAGTTTAGATGGTCGTTGAGGATGCCTTGGTCAGTCCTTCGTAGCCCATTCGTTCCATAGCTTCTCGTACCTCAGCAAGTCCCGTGTATGTCTTCAGTCCATTTATAGTAACAGTGGCGTTAGAGACGAAAAGATCCACCACATCGGCCCACGTTCTTCGATCTACATAATAGCCATAAGCATGCTGAAGGTTCCGAACTTGGTCTTCATCATTCATACGAGCTATTTGCTGTGCAAGCTCTATGACGTTGCCGTGGTCTCAGGTGCTACACCAACTGGCTTTGGGATGGGTATGCCGGAGGAATCTGGTGTGAAATGATACGGAATAATCGGCAGAGCGCCGCCATAATTTCTCCACCCACCAATATACCGTCTAGTATACAGCGGGTAGAAGTGCTGTAAAGAAATCCTCCGGCTGCCATTTACCAACACGTATTCATTCCACAAATGCTCCCCCGGATTTGTGTTCCACCCACCCCATCTCCCATCTCCCATGAAGCATAAACTGTTCCACCGGCCCTTCGCAGTCAAGCCATCAACAGACAAGCTCACTATCGGGCTTTCAAATACCAATGTATTCAGCGAACCAGGTTGAATACCATTCATCTTCCCAGCATCAGTGCGTAGCCATGTTTCAATCGCTACAGGACCTGTCGCGGTTCTATTTCCCCATTGCAACATTGCAGTTTGGGAGAAAAGTTCGGCTATCTCATACCAACGCCCAAATTGAGCTAGCTGTGCAAAACCCTCCTGGAGGCCTTTGACCTCGCGTATTGACTCGACACGTTCGACATCTCGAGCCAGCGAACTGATTTCTGATGTCTCTGCACTGTGACTACATACCACACCAGTGAGAAATGCCAGACCTGTCGCGTCTTTCTTCGTGAATCACATCATAAATTCTGGTGTTGGTGTTTTGACCTGGAAGGCTTGGGGGCGACGCTGGGCTTAAACCTACACCATAAGTGCAATATTGTCCTGGCCCATACCTGGGATATCACATCTGATATGATTCCTCACCAGAGATGCCACCTTTTCGAAGCTGACGTATCTCTAACTTATACGGCTAATAAGGGTACATCCGAGGCTTGAACGGATTCGTCCGATTTGCCGCAAAAATCTTATTATGCTTGAATGAGGCAATCCCGATGCTGATCCACGGTTCTCCATATTTTAATCAAACTCCGAAGAATAACCCTAAAAAGACCCTGGTAACTGAATAATGTGCCGGGACTCGTCAAGCTAGCGTTGAAATCTATACAGGACCCGAGGACTTAAAATGCCGGGAAATCTTTCGGATCAAATCTTTCAGAACTCAACGGCGGAGCGAATCAATCTTTGATCTGAATCGAGAGAAATTCCTCCATCTTTAGGACCGTATACTAGAAATGATAGTATAAGAAATGCCGAAACCATTTTAGTTTGCTAGCATGAAAAATGCGCAGCAGAAGAAGCTACCTTGGACGGCAGTTGAGAAGATAAATATACTAGAGATCCCCTTCCCAGGACTGGAGAGTAGGAAATCTATATTATAACCGGGGTAAGTAATTCGCTGCCTAAGGGACACAGATTATCCTTGAGCATGTCACGCGGTAAGACAGCTTATATTTCGAAAGGCGCTGTACAGCGACATTCTGTTATGAGCATTGACTCCAAACAATTGCCGTCATGAATACTTTGAATTCTTGATATATATTCGTACTAAAATGCTTCCTAGATGGAGTAAGGAGATGTGCAAATGCTATGGCTAAAGAAAGAAGGATAAAAGTCGCAAAGTGCTCTTTTCTCTCTCTTTCAAATGTAGTTTCCATAGAGTCATGAGAAATGGGAACAACAGAATATCTTAATCAAAATATTCAAGATGGCCTAATTTTTCTTTCCCGAGTATTCAGTAAAGCATTAAGGCCAAAGGAATTGATATTATCGGGGTTAAGAATAATACTAGTAGCCTACACGCTACTTTTAATAGCCACAGGAAGCTCACGTTGTTTGTTTCAATCGAAGGAAGAAAATTCCATTCGGAGATTTGGTTTCAAAACCAGTTTAAATTGCACCAGAGTCTAGACTGTCAAATGACTAAAGAACGTATTAAAAATCGGACATGATCGACAACTTCAATAAGTTGTTGTAAGYATCACCCTCGACGTACCCAAGTATCTGAATAATATCGAGTCTAAAAATCTTCTCTTTTCACCGAGATGCCTTCGTTTTTCTTTTTCTGAGGGTTCCTGATTGCGCTTCTTTCGTTTGATTTCTTTCGTTTTCTAGAAACAGCAGAAACATTTCGTCTTCTAACAACGCGAGAGGAAGACAGGGTGTTGTATAAATCCGTGTTCGAGCCAGAGCCATAGAGACCCTTAGTTCCTTCTTGATAGTTCGATGAAATTTTGGTGCGAGCTGCATCCTCAAGCAAAGCGATTTTCTCATCAAATGATCCTTCCAACGAAACAGTACCCAAAATACTTAAGGCATCGTGCCATATAGAAAGGTTATGTGACGATAATGATTCACAACCTAAAATGCTTCGGCACACTTTGCAAAAGCCCTTGCATATGTCGCAGCATTTCAAATCACTGTCCGTCAGCGCTAGACTTTGTGCACAAACTTGGCAGCATAATTCCCCCCGCGATCGACGATCAGCAGAAATTCCTCCCCAAACCACAAACTCCAAGAGTGTTAATTTCGATATGAAATTTTTACGCTCAGACTTCCCGCAAATGCTGAATCGCTCACTATTTCGTGGGTCGTGCCATACGGATTGCTGTATTCTCTCACAGATAGTTCCATGAAGATTTGGCCCTCGAGGACAGCCATGCCTGCGTGGTGGAGTAGACTGAAGAGATGAGAGCCATGACGAAATACTAACACCAAGATAATCGAAGTATATGCCATATGTGCTGGTTATATTGCATGGTACATTCATAGTTTCTGGTTTCCACGCAAGAAGATTCTGTTCATTATTGCGGGTTGTGTGGTATACATCAAAATCTTCGTACGTACTTTTCAGAATATCCGCTACCGTAGTTCTGTCTGGCACTTCAGGTGGACTAGTCAGGATGAACATACAAATTGAGAGTGTGTCAAAAACACTTGAGTAGCCACTTTGACCATTGCCGTGAACAAGTACAGCTTGTTGCTGAGAAACTCGTAAACAATCCGGCCAGTGATCTGGATAGTGATTGAGACTAGGATTGCTCTTGTTTGGTGATTGGATTTCAGTTTTAAATGAGACCTTCAGAAATGGAAAGTTGGGCTCCAACCTGCCCACTTTGCACCGTTTGTACATGCCGTTCACAAAATTCCACGCTATACCTTCATATTTCTGTTGAAAGATTCGTGATTGACTAGGTTCATCCCCGATAACCTCGTGATAAGGGTTAGAAAGGCAATAAGCATCTCGATGAATAGTCGAAAGAAGATTCTCCTCTATAGAGCGGTCTTTCAGGCTTCGGATATGTTCGATCAGTTCCGCGCCGCGTGAAAACCCTTGGCTGGGTGGATCCGTCATTCCGCGGCTCAATTTGGGGGCGAAGTAAGCGTTAAGAACGTCAAAGACACCTTCTTCGACAGCAACAACTGAAAGTTCACGAACTTGATCCCATGAAGCGCTCATATAGAACATAACGTTTATGATTGCATAAAATCTACACCTCTTTATCGATGGGGGTGAGATACGATTATAGCCTGTCCATTCTTTTTTAACTGTATGAATATATTCCGACGGGACAATGAATTTCTTCGTGCGCAGTTCGGTCATAATATTGGCCAGGAATCGATTTGCGAAATCCTCAGACATAGCTTGTAGCATTAAGCAATGGTTATCTTGAGTAATAAAGAGGCAGGAAAACCTTGATTCAACGGGTGCAGCGTGCCGCACTGCTCCGTCGAGGTCCAGCGCTCGAAATTGGGTAATCATATCTTTAATGCTTTCGAGGGATCCAAAATTCCCCCCTTCAAATTCTTCGGACTGCGAATCGCCTCCGCCAGCGTTTCCGGTCGAATATATGTCAGTATCGGTAACGATACCGCAAATTTCGAAGATATCTGGGGCGCAGATGGCTTGTAGATCCCTGAGGATGGCGGGCCGATAGGTGTCTCTGGCCCAGTCGCACATGTAATCCACTATTAGAAGAAGTTGAATAGCATCGTCTAAGACATTTATGCTTCCTTTCCAAACTTCTCGAATATACTGAGCTAGTCAATAAGTTATAACCCAGGATGGCATGGTGAAGCCCATGAACAAACAAACAATTACAGAGAGATAGATACTTACAGTCCGTTCAGTAATGCCGTTGGAAATTTTTTGGTGCCCTAAGCATAGCTTCCAGTCTTCACCTTTACTCAAGAAAAACCATACAAAAGGATCACGCTGTCGTTCGATTTTCTTGTCCGCTATTGTCGATAAACTGCGTTGTGCTCGAAGGAATGTATAAATTGGAAATGTAGTTTGCAGTTTGATAGAGTCCCAATCATCGTCTGACTTTCCAGATTTAGCTTCGACAACCAGGAAAGGAAATAGTAGCGGTGATCCATCATCAGAAACTGGACCTCTGGGTAAAAGATCGCGGACAAGCTTTCCATCATCTTGCTCTTTGTATAACATATTTTCCAAATTTCGAGTTTATCGAAGACCAAAGACTCTATCTGGTTTTTCGCCTTTTGGTAATTTAGCCTCAAGTTCATCATCATGAATAATCTTCTCGTCTGCCCTGCCAATGAAAATTTTGTTCAGTCCGACGACCTCCTCACTAAATCAGATTAGTGCCGGAAAATGGTTTCGTATTCAACTTACCAATCATTAGGTCGTGATGAAGGCGGGCAGCGACAAGGTTGGCGGGCTTTCTGTCTTTGTTCAAGAGAGTCGCTGCCGCGTCCGGCAGACATTGATTTTACTTCAATCTCGGATCTCCATACTCTGTTGCGGCACTTCGGACTAAGATAACATTAGTGAGATTTAATAGAGATATTGGAGCTCTCTTACCATGCTACTTGAGCGCTCAGCCGGCGAAATACCAGCGGTTCGCATGAAAACCTCCAACTTGCTTCATTCCGCCTATTACACGAATCGGCTTTTTCAACGAGCTCCTTCGCCAATCTTTTAACATCTTTCCCCAAATATTCTTCTCGATGGAAAATCTCCTTTTCCTTCCCGTACTCATCGAATTTAACGGTGCTTAGTTTTTTGACAGCTTCAAAAACGTGTCTATTGCTTGATGGCCACTCCGGAGCGGGGAAATCGTGAACAAACTCAATATGGTATTCTTTACGAAGCGATTCGAGAGAAACTCGAATTTTCTGCTTCATTTTGATAACCGAGCTTGATAAATGAATCAAGGATAGTAAGAAGGCGGACAGGTTCTTTAATAAAGTTTGCAAGAAAGATGACGCGGCGAAGAAAAGCGGCAAGGCAGAATCAAGTTGCTGTAGGAATTTCAGGCGGGGCCATTTAAAGGGCTATGTGTCACAAACCGAATGAATCGATATGAAACATGGCCTGGCCTGGAGACCATATTGCGGCTAGTAAAACTCATAGGCTGAAGAATGCAGTTACAAACATTGGCTTAGTCCCAGTATGAGCGTGACGAAGCATTTTATTCTTTCTGTCTTGTGTTCGATGTTAATGGCAGCGCGAAATTCAAATACTCTGTCAACCCATTCATGTGATTGTTTCGAAACATGTTTGAGGGCCTCGATAGCGAATAGTAGAAAGACTGGTCCCATGATTTCGAATAGTATTGCAAACCAAATTGCAACAAGTCGGAGAGGCATGTCGATGTAGACCGAAGCAATCCAAATTGCTGCTGGTATGACAGTCTGCAGTACGAAATTAGAAACAATCAGCAACGATCATTGAGGGAAGGAATGTAAAAATCTACAGTATATGCCTCTGGGTAAGGCAATGTTTTGAGAAGAATATTGGCAAAAATACTGACCAAGATCGCCTGACATAACAACATGCCTCGCACTTTCGGCATAATCCTAGCAAGAATTAGAAAAGAGCAGCCCATAAATAAGCGAGCTACAATATAGAATACAATCAGCAATGCGTAAGTGTCCTGGAAAGCATTAAGCATATTAGTTGTGAAACTATCTGAGGCATTAGCTCTATGACACTAAGACAAGGCACGCTTACCCCAGAAGAAAGACCATAATTGACACTACCGACAGCCTGTGTAGGATGTCATTAGTCTCAAACCAATTAATTATCAAATTAAGTTCACGCCAGATCTGCCAGCCCATAATGAATGTTATCGAAAAGCGAAGAAGTTCGTGCTTTGTAGGATGCTGAGCAACACTGTCTCCGTTGATAGAAAGAGTACCAGCATAAAGCAGGTCAAAAAATAACTCATAGGGAGCTACTTCTGTTGTCTCACTAGCTCTCCATAAGAGGCCCTCGTGGATATATTCTCGGAGAATAGGCTATATTAAATTAGCAATTCACTTTCTTGATCTCTTCTGGCGAAGAAGCCATTCAAACAAAATGATTATGTGATCAAATATTCATACTTTCTTATAAATCTTCAGAACCCTGCCGTTCCTCTTCTCTGATTCCCAGTTCTTATTCGCCTCATCATGGGAACCGCTGATGGGTGGAGCGTTATGACTTGAGCCGGGGTCATAACTTCTGATAATGGCTGAGTATCCGTACTTGGAGAAATTGGCATCTAATGATGTACCGTTTTCCGATAACATATTAACTCGGATGCGATGATATCCAACTCCGCCTTTATACTCTCGAATTCATGAAAAGCTTGCGTATTTGTTCCTTTCAAATCTTCCAGCCTCTCTTCTTGGTGGTTATAGGCGCTTCGAAGCGCACTTAGATGTGGCTCCGAGCCGGTGACGACCAGGTCAAACGGCTCATGTACGATTGTGGCTATTCTTTGGCGGAGGGTTTCGACTTCTTCTAGAGAGAGCAACGTAGACCCTGCGGCCGTCGGGAAGGAGGAAATCACGACGAAGTCTGTCCTTTTGGTGACCTCTATGATGGCGATGGCCTTGTGGAGGTGGTACTGTCGTAGACATTACGATTTGGGTCGATGGCGCTTGGCGGTGATGGACGTGCTTTAGACGAGGATGAAATGCTGTACCAGGCTGTGAGGCTGGGCGGTTACAGCGGAGGTACGTGTTGTGGCCTGAGGCCCCCAGTTGCCACTGGTGGCAATGGAAGCCTGGAGGGCTGAGATGGAAGCCTGGAGGGCTGAACTGGAGAGCCTGTAGAGCAGAGAATCAGTCCTTATAGCACACTTGATTTGTCACGTGCCATTATTAGTCAACCTAGCCTCGGCCATCACAACAGTACGAACCCAGCTGGCGAATCACGTGCCATGCTCATCCAACCCCACGGATCTGTCGAGATCTAGACACGAGGGATCCTAAAGTACTTCAAATACGTCAGTGTGGACACTTGAACACTTCGTATCTTAATAACTTACGAGATACTGTAGGTCACGTGATCAGGCATGTTTGCCGGATCACCTAGATATTGCTTACCATCATGTTGCTTTCCTCCCTTTCGCTCCTTAAAAGTTGGCSAGCTTATCCTAATAAACACAAAACTATTGCTAAGACCTATACTTTCTGAGGAGTTCTGTTTTCCAACGTCGGATTCAACGCCCTTTTTCCGCTTTTGTGTATCTGAACCTAGGTTTTATAGAAACAAAGTCGACATTTCAATGGCGAATGAATCCAGCGCGAGAAGACGACTAGATTGGTGCCGTTGTAAGTCAGAGTAGGGTTTGCTTCGAGTCTATCGGCTATGGTGTGGACGTCTTGTTCTGCTGCATATGATTGGCGGAACTCACCGCCGACTCTTCACTGCTGGAGCAAATCCATCGCTCTCATTGCTTCCTATGCGCCCCGGTGCTGCACCAGGCCCATTTGAGGTCACAATTTCCTGGTGGTGGGGAGAGGAGAACAAATTGGCGTGCTCGAGACCGATTCCCCGCGCCTCCGTGTGGACATGCCCAGATCCACCTGCACGGACGATGCGCCACGCCCCTTTCCTAGATCTTGTCGATCAATGCAGCCTTGATTTCTCCCCGGTTTTTGGTTTTCCAGAGAAATTTTGAACTATCACCCCTCTAACCCTTGATCCACTCCTCCTTCTAATGGCTTCGCAACAAAGCAACTCGACCAGGTCTCCTTACTCGCCCGAATACCTTGCCGAGTCCAGGACTCTTCAAATCTTCGCCGGCATCATCACGCCAACGCTTCTTTGCACCTTGGCAGTCTTTGCGCGCTTTTACACCCATGGTATCATCACCAAGAACTGGGGTGCAGATGATACGCTTATTGCTCTGGGATGGGTGAGGAGATCTTCCTTGTGAAGGAATACAATTTAAGTCTGAAAAGCTTTCCGTATTAGGTCTCCTGATAGCTAATCTCCTCCTGGTGCATTATGGCGCCGGCCATCATATCGTTCTGATGAGTGTGGAAGATGCAATAATAGCGCTCCAACTGGCTTATGCTTCGAAGATCCTCTACCTCCTTGGCTTGACCGCGACCAAGCTTGGTATCGCGAAATTCTATCTCCGAATATGGACAGACAAGACAAGCACGTACTTTGTTTATATTATCATTGCAGAAGTTCTCATCGCAGGTATTGTGCTTGAGGTACTAGTCATCTTTCAATGCACGCCTATCTCTGGTATATGGGATATGAAACCGGTCCATTGTACGCCGATCAAATATCAGTTCTTCCTTACCATGGGACTCAACGTCTTGAGTGACGTTTTGCTGATGGTATTCGCAATTCCAAGGATTTGTAAGTTCCGTAGTGCGAAGGCTTTCATACTCTGACCTGGTACAGTACCATTGAAGATTCCAGGGAGGCAAAAGGCTTCTCTCCTCGTTGTCGTCAGTTTGGGAGTTCTTGTCATTATATCATCAATCATGCGCCTCGTAGAGATTATGAAGTTCAATTCCGATCCTGATATATCTTGTAATATTTCCTTTTCCACTCTTGTGTTTCCATGCTGATCTGAACAGGGGTTGCACCAGACGCCATGGACTTTAC
The DNA here is from genome assembly GCA_003988855.1 of Arachnopeziza araneosa. Classification (NCBI taxonomy): domain Eukaryota; kingdom Fungi; phylum Ascomycota; class Leotiomycetes; order Helotiales; family Arachnopezizaceae; genus Arachnopeziza; species Arachnopeziza araneosa. Next base: position 22,624 of record QYAI01000232.1, read on the forward strand.
TACTTTGGAAGTCTGCACTAGTCTCTTCTGCGCTTCAGCTCCGATAACTCGTCCTCTCATTCGTCGAATATTTCCATCTCTTATGTCTTCCAGTAGGAATTCTGAGTCGAATTCACGAAGGCGAAAAAGCGTAAGAGAGCTGTTTGATCTGGAGACGGATCTGCACACCAATATTACGACATCCAATTCCATGGCCTGGCCCGACAATGTCTTCGATGGGAAGGGTCTGAGGAGAGAAGATGTGCTGAGGACGTACAATGTATGATATGTAACGACTGGCGCTAGGCATTCTCGGATTTATGACTAGGGTGCCGCAAAATTATGACTATCTATATATCCAGAATATTTTCTGCTTTCCACATGGCAAAGGGGGGTGATTAAAAATTTCCTCCGCAATCAAAACAATATAGATGGGTCTTCTTCCACGCAACTAACTAATCTCCCACAATAGTTCCCAAATATCGATAATTGGTAAGTATGTTGTGCTATTATTGGGAGCCCTTTACTGCGGAGAGCCAAAGTCGGATCGGCCAGTGCAGCAGGTTGGATGTGCATTACGAGAATTTCCATGGCATAGCAACGTTTCAATCATGGAAGCTAGATGCGATGAAACCAAAATACCTTTTAGGGAAGATCATATTGGCTTCAACGATAAATGGACTCTACCCAGGTTTATATAGCTATGGTTAGGTGGCGTGTTGTTCTGTCATCAACTTCCTTACTATCCCATGCTCTTTCCCCGTCTCCACCTTGTACTTGCAGTCTTCTACATGATGGAAAGCAGAGGGAGGAAGGCTGGCTACTCCGGTCTGAGCCAAAGATGCCATTTTCAAAGTCACAGCGTTGCGTTATATTATTATTTATCAATGAGATGAATTGTGCTGGACATGAATCATGACAACGCTGATTGGGCCAAGCACAGTTAATCTTAGGAACTGCTGTTTTATTCCAACCAAGGCCCTGAGCTGCTGCTTGATCGATACTACCTATCTCTTCACTCAGCTCCACACCAGTGCATTTATCTACATGCCCTGTGGTGTGCGGAGAATTAAGCGAGGACTGGTGGTGGGATTCAATTGGTGCTTCTGGAGCTTGGACTGTGTTGAAGTGAATACCTAAACAGGAGCTGACGGAAACCCACTCCTGCCCATCCTCACGCCACTTGTTCGTACATATAATCTTCACTTTGTATCTATTTCTCACTTGTACCAAAATCCCTACCGTTCTATCTTCTCTCCCTCAAGGATTCACGATGACACTCAGGATTTCAACACCATCCTACCCAACAGAAAGCCTACGATTCCTTCAGCAGCTGGCAGTGCCACCTTCCAAAAATGAAACAATTGACACTACAGCACCTGCTACTGCAGAGAGCGTATCACAATCAGCTGTGAGGCTGAATATTATAGTCGTTGGTGCCGGGTTAGGGGGACTTGCGGCAGCCATTGCTCTATCTCGCAGAGGCCACACTGTGACTGTGTTTGAACAGGCACCAGCACTTGGAGAGGTAAAAGCCAAGATAGACTGGGACATGACACATGTCACTAATCGTTATGATTAGGTAGGAGCCGGGATTCAACTACCGTCGAATTCGACAAGGCTTCTTCTGAGCTGGGGTTTAGGAGAGTTCTTTGACAACAAAGTGATCGAGCCAGAAGGAATGAGCTATCTCCGGTGGGAAGACGGCGCGAAGATTGGTTATACGAAACTTATACCAGACTTTGGAGAGAACTTTGGTGCGCCATATTACGTCGTGCACAGAGCACATTTCCACGATGCCCTTTATAGATGCGCTCTAAAATTGGGAGTCACAGTAAAGGTAGGAAGTAAAGTTGAATCATACAAGATAGATGCTGGGGAAGTCCAACTAGAAAATGGGGTCTCATACATAGGAGACCTCATTGTGGCCGCAGATGGTAGGTTTAACAATTCCCGGAGACAATGCGCAGCTTCAGGATGTTCACTTAATGTTGTCAGGGGTAAACTCGAATGCTCGACGTGAACTTCTGCAAGAGCGAGACAAGAAGCCTAGCACAACAGGGTTTGCAGCTTATCGTGCTACTGTTGATGTTGAAAAGATCAAGAGAGATCCCGAACTCTCGTGGATATTGGAGAAACCATCCCTTAATATGTGGTTAGTTTCTGAAGAGCAGCAAATTCTAAAGTCTCATTTAACTAACTCACGAGAAGGATCGGAGAAGATAGGCACGTTATGACCTACATTATTGCAGGCGGGAAATCATTCAACATGGTATTATCGCATGTAGATCACTCGGATCCATCGACGTGGAGAGCAGAGACTGCCATCCAGGACATGCAAAAATACTTTGAGGGGTGGGATCCACGGTTTGGGATACTTTCCGGGATGGAATTGAACTATGCTGACGATGCCTCTGTTAGCCTTGTGAAAATCATACATATGATCGAAAAAACCCTCAAGTGGCCGTTATTGAGCGGAGCACCTCTTTCAAAGTGGGTGGCACCTTCCGGTCGAATGCTGATAATGGGTGATGCGGCGCATGCCATGGTACCATACATGTCACAAGGAGCAGCAATGGCCGTGGAAGATGGGGCCGCCCTCGCTGAAGCTCTCAACCTTATCGACAATCCATCCCAAGTACCTCTCGCTCTGGAAATCTTTGAGCAGGTACGCATGAAGCGAAGTTATCAAATGCAGGAAGCCAGTTTATTGAATGGCAAGCTTTTGCACTTCGCAGACGGGCCGGAACAAAGAGCACGAGATGAGGCCATGAAGCCCGAGGTGCAGGGAAAGCATTTTCTTCACAGCCCAAATCAATGGAGTGACCCTGTAACACAATGGTGGGCTTACGGCTATGATGCAGAGGCTGAAATATCCAAGGAGTGGAGAAGAAGAAAGACAGAAACTTCAGCTACTGCGGATGGTCACCAGAATGGAGTTCAGGTACCTGCCTAAGGTTAATGGCGTCTATTCAGGTAGAGTTTGAAGGCTATTTCAAATTTGCAACCTATTTTCAGTCAAAAGAGAACTTTGCCTCGCATGTTCAGATATGTGTTCTCGGATTGCTCGCTATGTTTGAGGACATCATGTGCAACTTTGTCACTCAACTCTCACCCATCCTTGATAGTAGGCTAGAACTTTATGTAATGTCGCGCATGAAGGCTAAAAAGATGGTTCTTCTTCTTCATCGGGGGAGTAACCGTACGCGGAAGCCTCTAGGTTGATCTTATCTGCCTATTTGGGAAAGCAATGCGAGGAGTCCCAGGGTCGACGCATCAAAACGAATCAGGGGATAATTTTTCGAGAAACCTATCAATGAAAGAAATTCCAACTCACACTACAGAGGCGTGTACAAAGCACTAAGTTAAATCTGGACTTTTTTAGACGTCGAATGTCCACGTACGTGAATATTCCATTCCTGATGTAACCCCACCGTCCCGAACCCACAATTTTCCAAAAGTTCAGAATGTCCTCCAGAGAGTTGGACCGCAGTTGAGTGTCTTCCAACCCCAGGGAATTATTTTAGTATCACGTAAGTTCCAAGAAATTGACTTCCTGATTCTATTTCCAAGTGAAATTGTCAGCATTTAGGTACAATTCATCGTCCGGAGATATTCGGGGGATTGACTCAGCTGAAAACACTATTTATTACCTGTTCTCTTCCCGTATCTTGATTATCGCTTAATTCAACTCTGCTGCTATACTTCACAGAATTTCCTTACCTCGTCTGTGAATGTCAATTCGAGAGAGTGCCAGCGAAGAGTCCATGTCTCGGAATCCAGTGATTTAAATCTCAATAATGACGCTCAATACCATAATACCCTCGATGTCGACAGGAATTTCCAATTTCAAGTTAGTTGGATTGATTATTCCATCGTTGATAGTGAGTACAACGCACAACTAAACAATCTAAACTAATCCATTTGTCAAATAACCTATTTCATATACCAAATCTTATTTCATCCCTTGAGACACTTTCCAGGACCATTATGGGCCAAGGTTTCCCCTATTCCACTCATCATTCAGTGCCGCAAAGCTCGCGAGTCCGCGTGGGTTCTTGAGCAACATGAAAGACATGGTGCCAATGTCCGCATTGCTCCCAATCACATTTCAATGACAGATCCACGAGCTATCAATGAAATCTATGGACACCAGGCTGGATTTCTGAAGGGGCCGTTCTATGAAGATAAGATCCCTGGCCCCAACTTTGATGCATCATCACTGACTCTTCTCATCGTTTCAGCAGGTCGAACCCGTTTTGTTCAATACTCAGGACTCGAATATACATCAACGGAAGAGAAAATATTCATACCCGCCGGAAATCTAATCAGTGTTCCAACAGTTGCAATTCTTCATAACAGCCATATATTCGAGGTAATTGCACCTGAGTGTTCTGATGATGTGTGCTAACGCGTGCGGAGAACCCCGAAAGACTGGATCCTCAACGATGGCTTAGATCAGACGCTGGGGATCTAATGAACTACTTCATACCCTTCTCAATAGGTGCGCGAGCCTGCGTAGGTAGAAAGTAAGCACCGATATTTATATGTCCTCGAACTTTTCTAACAGAACGCAGCTTTGCTTGGATGAAAATGCTGAAGACACTTGCGACCATCTTTCGCCTCTTCAGATTCGAGCGTGCCATTTCGGGTCCACCGTCTATGCCCAAGCCCTCGGACAAGGAAGGGCACTCATCTTCCGTTTCCACCTGAACACCAATAGCCCAACCTAATCACTGTCAAGTCGGATCGTCAGCTGCTATCACGACCTCGAGGTGTCAACCGAGGCGCTATGCGAAGCGCTATCTGGTCTACTATAGCTACGGTCTGGCCCAGTTGTATCACCGAGCCGGCAATCTTTGAACCAGGTGCTGTAATTTATCTCACCTCTAACGAAACTGGAGAAGTCATCTGGTTAGCTTATGGGGAACCCCTCTTTACTCAATACCTTGATCTCCTTCGCAATATCCGGCCGAGCGACCTAGTAACCCAAGATCACTCTCCTCGCATCGTCGACATCTCAGAGATTGTTCTGCTCGAGGCCATGGGCGGTAGAGGCTGCTACAAGTGAGTGCGAGTCCAGGTGGGCTCGGGGGAGCCGTCAATATTTGTCTTCAAGGGCATCGACTTCCAGACCTACCTGCAGCTTCATGATGACGACGATGAGTTTTCTCATACTATGGTGGAAACCTGGCGGCGGTCGAGCAAATTGATTGCGGACATGCCACCGCATCCCAATATCCAATCACCCCCAAGATCCTGGTCTCTGTTCGCAGCTCGGATGATGACTCGGTGCTTGTAGGTCACCTATCAACCTTCTTCGTTAGAGGTGATCTCAGCACCCTGATCGCAGCAGCAAACTCAACAGGAACGCAGATTTCCCAACAGCAGAAAGCCAAATGGTGCTATCAAATGTCTTTTGCAATCGCGCACACGCACCGAGTCATGCATACCTTCCGCATAGACATCAAACCCGGAAACTTCATCGTGGATGACGAAGAGAACCTGCTCCTTATGGATCTGGAGCAAGGCGGCGCACTAGCAACAACGCTCGCTCTAGAGGCGGACGAGACCTGGGATGTGAACGAGCAGGATACGAATGCGGGTTTACACCTAGTACACTGGCCCAGAACGCGGAAATATGCCCAAAGGTAGCGGGCAGGAGAGCTTTAATGCCTGGAACGCCTTTCCGGAACGGCAAGCAAGTTGCCCTAGAGCTCTGGAGCTAGCGGAGGTGTTTGCGTTAGGAAGGACTATATGGATGCTCCTGGGCCAGACCGCCGATGACTTTGATGAGGTTGAGCACCCTAACCATGTCCGAATCACTTGGGGCAACGAGAACAACGTCCCTCTTCATTGGATCAGAATGGTCGAGAAATGTATGGAGAAGGATCCGAATGAACTTCCTTTAGTAGTAAATCTTGCAGAGTTCTGGGAGGTTGAAAAGTCATTTGTAGACAGTGGTCTACAGACAGCTTCTACCACAGGATGATAGTCGCTTAGTTCATGGAGGTAAAAGGATTAGGATTGGAATAAAAGCTTTGGGAGTAAAGCTTACACAACTCTAAGAGGTTGAGAATGTATTTCTAGACAGAAAGGTCCTACCAAAGGTCATTCCGTGGATATAAAGGATCAGTACTGAAAAAAAAGTCTGCGGTGATAGACTCTGCAGAGTTCTGTTTCATTAAAAAGCTCCCTAACAAGCACTACCACTGTTATATACCATTCCCTCATTGCGGTGATAACATTCACAAGCCCCCACCACCCCTCGAAACCTCACCCTGCCGACTCAGCCTCCCAACCTCACTCACACCACCGCTCCCAGCACTCACGCCCGAAATGTTCCCCTAATTCCCTATCAAAGACTCTTCCAGCAGCAGTGGCTCCACTTAGAGATCTCTACTCATCTTCACGTAGAGAGCTTGGTCCCCGCTCGACGACATACAGCCTCGAGGCTGCGGCTGTCACATCGCCAACTTACCAGTCACTCTTTAAAGGGAGTTCCTTTCTCATCATCTGCCAGTAATGCGTGTCTCTATGCATTTACGTCTCAAGACACAGTTCTGCGCTGTTCTCATACTGCTCATCTTGCTCCTCTTGCTCCTCATGACCGGCTACCAGCAGCTCGAAATGAGAGACGTTTCCGTGCTCTTTCCTCTTCAGCCTCAAAATCCGACAGAGTCCATCGTAATAGGTAGCCCTAGAACAAAGATTCAAACCACCATTAATGAAGTTCTTTATTTGGTGGATAAGCGGCCACTCGTAGGTGCAAGCATTCACATCGCGAGCCATGCAACCGACTCTCTCATCCCAGCAACAATTATCAATGTGGAGCGTTTATTGATTGATGGAGAGTGGCTTAAGTCGGAGTTGAGTCGAATGAATGCAGAAGATGATGTCTTCAGCCTAGGATTTGCCACTATTATCCTGTTCAATTGTAGCGCTGGAAAGGTTAAGATCACGCTTGACGGTGAATTGTATTTGAAATCCCTGAGGACGTCATAGTTCGAGTCTATTCACTCCACAACAAAAGTTCCCTCGGGGCCTTATATCTAGCATCTGGGCCACATCTTCAAAGTGTGGAAGCTGTATCCTGACCACAACGGCGCTTTCATACAACCAGTGATTCAGAACTCGAGCGAAGTTGATAGGTACGTGATCGAATTGGCCTGATACAGAATTTAGTATCTGACTCAGTATTGTAGGTACCAAGTCTTCCAATCTGGCTTGATACCAGTTCCCTCAAGACTCTATTACGACCCACCTACTCCAGAGAAACCACCGTCGGGCCTTCGCCTCGCCATTAAGGATATTTATGACCTTAGAGGCGTTCCTACTAATGCTCTTTCAACCCTCGTGCCGACGGTTATCAAGATACCTCGATAAGTAGCGTTGGAAGTGCTGCTGGGCTAGCATCCTATGACTAGATAGATTTGTCGCTCGGAACAGACAGTAAGCTAATCTCACTACATCAAATTCTTTTCTGCAGTTCCTAAGCAATTTTTCTAGCTTTCGGTAGTATTCTCTGGCCGGCGGCAGCACATGGGATTTTTGGCCTTCGACCAACACACAAGGTTTTGGATAATTCAGGCGTACTTGGCCTTTCTCAGTATATTGCCCTTGATTAATACGAAGATTTGAATTTCAAAATAACATCAATTAGACGCCTCGACACAGTCGGCCACTTTTCTAGAAGTGTGGACAATTTCTACAAATTGGAAGAGTCCTGGTTCAATGGCACCACGCAGCATAAATTTCAAGTTTGTTCCTCTTTTGGATCGCCCCTGATATTGCTAATCATCTGCCTCAGCTCCCAAGAAGGATACTGTTTCTATCAAACCTTTGGAAACCGTACTAAACAAAATATCTCTCGTCTATTGTGGAGAAATTTGTTCAAGATCTCGAAAAGGTTCTCGGCACTACACGCATCGACCAGGATATTGAAAGCGATTAGGCTTCTGCAGATCTGCCGCCATCTGACACACCATTGAAAGATTATCTGGGCACTGTAGGTACTTGGACTAAAGAAAGACAGAAAGAGATGGTCATGCCGCTACAGACGCTCTCCACTATCTAGCTCTATGATTGCTACTATAACAATGCCAAGTTTCGAGATGACTTTCAAGCTATTAATGGACATCGGCCGTACGTGAATCCCATGATTCGATTCAAGCGGTAAGGATATTTTCAGTGCTCTTCTCGTTGCAGTATAATAGAGCTAATCTTCAGGAAAGGAGCCTCGGCGCGCAGATCTTAAAGCAATCTTACGAAGAAGCTCTTGAGAGGAAGAAAGTCTTTAATGATTTCCTGAGTAGCAGTGTGTTTGGAACCGATACCATTATGCTCCTCCCCGTCGGTGCACCGTGGCCTTCGTATCGCGACACTTACCGCGGGTAATTTGACCTCCCTTTTCCATCACCATTACCGGCGGCTGTTGCTATCAGCTTGCTATCAGACGAGGAATTAATAGCTATGGTCAAGTACTCATAATTTACCGAACGGCCTTTAAGAACGCTACGACATGCACTAATGGCAACGTCCCAGAGCCGCACTGTACCATCATAAGAAGCTGATGTCACTAGTAGGCCGTCAGGTGAGAAGACTACCGCTGTAACCTAGTTGGAATGGCCCTCGAGCACCTGTAGGGAAGCACTCCAGACTTCCTGTACCCTTGGTAGCTTTGTAATCCATTCAGGAGTGTGGCTGTCCATGAATATTTTCCGGATAATGCTATTTCCCGGTAAGAAGATAAGTGCCGCGTAGACCTGGAGAGGAGCGGTTTCGATTGTAGCTCGATTTAGAAGAAGAAACCGCTTGGCATCATACGGAAAGCTATGCAATTCTGTACTTTCATCTAGCTGAAAAAATATAAGCATGAAGATAGTAATAGGGAACCTGAGAACTACTTTTATAAAAGACTGTAGACTATTTATCATATGAATACTTTCGGACGTTTCCCCAATAAGGCTCAGGGCCTCTACCAAATAAAGGAAGTTCTCTCTTAGAAATGTATAGATTTGGGACCCATCGTGAATGTTTGCCTGGCTCTGCTCCATATGATGAACCCAGTAGCGACAGGCGTATTGGACCTCTAATGGCAGGCGTATGTCTATTACTTTGCTGTCAATCTTATCCTTGGAGGCTCCAGGGTGTCCAAGGTCGCATATATCACTCTTCAATATATCAGGCTTGGATATGAGCTTGAGACATTTTGTGGCTAGCTGCATGTGGTTCTGCCTCTCATCGACCCAGAATGGACTGGCTCCGCGCTTTTGAGGATCTAGGATAAAGTCGTGAAAGGATTTATGTAGAAGTCTAACAGGGATATTTTCATCTTCGGTGATATACAGGACAGAGTGAAGCGAGTAGAGCCTGCTGTTGATATCCTCTATGGCGATATCTAGCAGCTTAGAGAGCGATAAACTGGAGAGAGGGCTCACTAGGAGGACGATCGGGCCGACAACCTCTCTGAACTCTCTTGTAAGCTCCTCGTTCTCGTTCTCGTTCTCGTCCTCGTCCTCGTCCCCATATTCAACATCGAACAGCTGGCCTAATATGGGAAGATAGGTCTTGTCGAGTTTCGAAACTTTGGTAGTCATTTCACTCTGGATTATGGTCTCTAGCCGCCTCCTCGGGTTTCCCCTCCCGTCTCCAATGAAACGACAAGCTGTAGCGGCGAAAATGAAGAGTGGGATCGCCATCTGGACTAATCGGAGAATCTTTGCATGGCCGGGCCAGTTCGCTCCCAACTGGCGCTCTTCTCTGATACTCTCAAGCTCGTGTCTGAAGAAGACAGACAGGTCATGTTGGACGGTTGCCTCTCGGATCTCGTGGAGCATGAGCTCTCGGCGCGTGCCAGATAGCTGCCTAAACGCGCGGCGAATGGATTGCTCAGGCCTGCTAGTTATGAAGACCCTGACTGACAATGTCTTGATACCTTCGGTCTGTGAAAAGAGCTGTATAATGGCTCGTATATTGTGATCCTGATCGCATTCATCAAGAGCATCGATCACTATGACAAAACCGAAGCCTTTAGAAGGCACTGCTCGATCTGGGAGAGGGGCTGGAGGATCAGCTTCTCAAACTGGTCTTTCGGCGCTTTACTAGAGATCGTGGAATCGGCCTCGATTGCTTTCCTCATGCCGGACCTCATGCCTGGGATCTGGCGGGCGAGGTCCGCAGCGATGGTGGTGAAGAACCGCGCAGCCCTCCCACGCTCATCTTCACTGTTCTTGAAAAAGAAGCTTGCACCCAGCTGGCCCTTCTTCGAAAGTGAGTGCGCAATGGTTCTCGCGATTGTGGACTTTCCAGTGCCGGCCATGCCATTCAGCCAGAACACGTGCTTGCCAATATCATTGTCTACCCAGTCCATGATGCTCTTCTGTATCTGGACTCTGGTGTTCTCAAGGTATATCGTACTCTGCTCCTCTCCATAGGAATCAAAGGATGCGCCGTTAGCAACCGGCAGTTTGGGCTCGCTGTTGACTTCTTTCTGAAGTCGTTCGAGTGCGCTCTACCGTCCTTCTCCGTAGATAAGCGGCATAAATATCTCAAATATGCCTATCAGAGAGTAGGCTGCATGTTCCTCTCGTGTTGTCATGCGCCGTTCTGCCCATGACATGCGCTCATTGACACTAAAATGCGATAGAGGCTTACCGCGAAAAGCCTCGACATTCACCCCTGTTATCTCTGAAATGCGTCGATCCATGGAGTCCCTGTCAGCTAGCCGCTCACCCTCTTCGGAGAAAAACTCGACTGATGAAGGAGCTATGAGCTCTTGGAGTGTCCAGCCTCGAGTAAACCATCCACTTTGCCGAAAGGTCGACTCCCATCCCTTGGCCGTAGATGAGCTGGCCGCTGAGACGTCTGGCAGGTACACATAGCATTTGGCTGAATTTCGGTACCAGCGGAACATAGAGTTGATGGCCTCGGTGAGCTCTACATTATTCGATTTATCGATGCAACAGGTATCCACCCAGAAGTATTTCAGGCCATCGCGAGCGGCTTGATGGCCGCAAAATTGTATTTTCTGATAGCCTTTCTTGCCCTTCTCGCGTTCTTCAGCAAAGTCGCGAAAGCTAACCTCCTCATCTCCCCAACTATGTGATAGTATCGCGTAGGGTGGGATATTCGTTATGAAATCCTGAGTTAGGGCGAATTGGCTGGGGCTTTTGATTTCTAGCAGACGCATCTTGGACTTGTCGATACCGAGGCGCTACAGGAGCGGAGAGGGGTGATTCGGCCTGACGGTAGGGTGTTGGCAGGGAGGTCGAGTTGCGAGAGGGTTCATTGTGTCCTACTGATTCTGCTTTTGMGTGTGCAAGTAGGATGGAAACGATAGAGACAACTTGAAGAGTAATGAAGCTGTTCGTGATCCGTACAACACCATGTTGAGATGTAAGGCTGAGGATCAGTTGAGGTAGCTGAAGGTGGGGCATGATGCACAAGCATAGTCATTATGATTATAGATGAAGCAGCTATTTACTACAGTAAATCCGCAACATCAAGATAACTCCACGGGAGCATCACCGAGCATACCACAGGTGTGAACTACTACCTAGAAACCAGATAGGAAGACAATAACTTGCATTGTCTCTTTCCATTACCAACACACGCCAGCTGCGCTCAAACTAGATTATCGGTTCGATTATTAAACCGTCTTCTCGGGTTCAACAGCAGGCACCGTCTCAGTCTTATCGACATGGCCCATATCAGCGGCGAAGGTAGAATGCGGCACCCACTTGGAAGAGTTGCGGGGAGTAGTCTCTTCGAGCATACGATCGACTTGCTCAAGTGACAGGCCCTTTGTCTCGGGAACGAAGAAGTAAGCAAAAAAGAGGGAGATGCAGCAAAGTCCTCCCCACATGAAGAAGATTCGGGCGCCGAGGTTGGCGTCGTGCTTTCCTTTCCCAACGAGATATGGTGTCATGACAGCGATGATCTGAGTCTTTGTTAGCATTTAATGTGTACAGGAAAATTGAGGCACCTACGCAATTCCACATCCAGTTGGAGGCGGTTGATAGACCAACACCGCGGGAGCGGATTGGTAGAGGGAAGACCTCGCCAATGACGACCCAAGCGACAGGGCCCCAGGTTACTGAGAAATTGGCGATGAAGAAACAGATGAATGCAATCATGGCGGAAGTGGCGGCGTTGTTGTGCTTTGATAGCTGACCTGCTGTGACACCAATAATACCGGCAATCAACTGACAAATGACCATACCAGCAGCACCCCAAACGAGCATCTTACGGCGACCAACTTTGTCCACAAGCCAGAATGCAGGCGGAGTGCAAACAGTGTTAACGAGCGCGCAGATGATCGAGATCAAGAAGGGATTTTTGATCGTTCCCAAGGAGGTGAAAAAGACGTTTCCAAAATAGAAGATAAAATTGATGCCGGTGAGTTGTTGCATCATCTGCAATACGATGCCCATGACAGTTCTCCGAAGATTGCTAGCGCCGTTCGACCAACCTCCGGCAAAACAATTAGTCCAGCCTGCGATATACGATGTCTGTGGAATCACAGACATCTCATATTCGTTGTTTGCTACGATTTCGGCAAGCTCATCTTGGATATACTCTGAGTCGAGAGGCTGTCCACGAACAGAAACAAGAGCTTTTGCAGCAAGGTCAAGCTGGCCTTTCTTGACGTAGTATCGGGGGGATTCAGGGAGGAATACAAGACCGGTTCCAAGGATCAAGGCCCAGAGGAATTGGATAGCAATAGGGATGCGGTACGATCCACTGTTGTTTCGATATTTTGACCCATCGACTGCACCGTTGGCAATCAAGATCCCGACGGTAATGCAAAATTGGTAGCCGGAGACAAGGCCACCTCGAATCTTTCGTGGAGCGATCTCAGACATGTACAGGATCACTGGGAACGTCAATTCAGAGATTCAAGATCAAAGGGGAATAAGAACAGCAGAAGCAGCCCGTACTTACCAACTGCAGAGATGAACCCAACACCAAGACCAGCGATGAAACGTCCAGGCGTGAAGACTCCGACGCTAGTTGCAGCAGTCTCGAGAATACAGCCAATAGTGAAAATGACGCATCCACTGATAATCGTTAATCGACGACCAATGAAGTCAGCAACATCGCCAGACACGATAGCACCAAAGAATGTGCCAGCCGAGAGGATCGAGGTGCATAAAGACTGCTCCCAAGAGGGAACAACGAAGTCGGTTGGAGCGGTAGCGTTAATTGGAACGGGTAATGGTTTCCCAGTGAACATCCCGATGAAAAAGGGCATGTCGAGAACACCAGACATCCAACCGGTATCATAACCAAAAAATATGCCGCCGAATGCGGCAAATGCACATATCAAATATGACTTCATGGTGACTGGCGCCTCGATCCTGTTCAGATCGGCCGTCCCATCTAAACACATCACGGTCAGTTATTTTTATGAGAGAAGAATTTCCGAGAAAAGCAAGGACTTGGAGAGCTTGGCTCTGAAAAAGAGAGAGCACGGCTTCGTGACAATTCTCCGTAGGAAAGAAAGAAGACTCAATCACTTACGGACGTCGACAATTGCTCCTCCAGCCATCCTGAAGATACTACGATGGGTAGTGAAGGCGTGTGCTAGCTGAACAAACAGAGGCGGCAGGACTCGGCCTGCAGCAGAAGCCCAGTTGAGGAGATCCTTATATACTACCACAAGTAGTAAAACGCAGAAATCCGTCCACAGAACGCGTTCAGTCTCGAGGCAACAAGAGAAGACAGAGTCAAAGCAGAGAAGCGAAGAGCCAGCTGGGCCTTTATGGATACTCGTACAGTACGTTCCTCGGCAGTACTTCGACTCTTCGAGCCAACAACTTACGTTCGAGACAAAAAGTACGAGAGGGAATCAAGCGCACAAATAGCCAGGAATGGGACGCCCTCCGTTAAAAAGGCCCGTATCCAACAAGCAGACGTGCATGTCCCCGCAGAGATGCTGCACGTGAATGAAGGGAACCGGAGAAGCTCGCGCGCTTCTCATTGTTATAGGCTAATGAGGCTGTCAAAACGCCTGCACGAAGAACTACTTGTCGCTTCGTACGTTGGAACGGCAGTCTACACCCGCAGAAGGGCCGACTCATTGCCGATGTTCCTGCAATCCTGGTTGAGGTGGTCTTCCCCGCATATGGGGTGGGCTAGTATTTCTTCTGCTTAAACGCGCATCTCCATATACCCCAGACGCCTCTTTATCCGGGGTTGATATAAGATAGGGCATTAATAAACAGGTCAACTTGTAAGAAATAAGAATCACTTTAAGGTGAAACGTTCACATCTCCGAAACTTCTGCTTGATCACTACTGATAAGTGTAAGATGTAGGAATGAGCACCCCATCTTCGATCAATTCTTGCGTTGGAACAGTTGAGCAGTTTACCCGTGCGGCGCAGAACATATGCTTATTCCGAGTTGTCAAGGCTGTTTTGACGTAAATTCTGAATCGTAGGGATTTTGTGGGTTAGCTTATCAAACAGGGATTTTGTACCCTCTATACGAGACAGGATTCTGGGTCGTACGATGTTCAGTTCGGTGAGCAAAACTCCAAATTCTTGGCGTTTTGGGCTTTTTTTCTTCTTCTTATACGATGGTGCGGTTTCTGAGACTACCTTTGATGTTCTGCTTCTTCACATCAAGACAAGTTAAAAAAACACTTGGCGAAGCATAGACTCTACTAACTTACAGAACCGCAAAAAAGTCACGTTCAGTCTGCACTGCCCTCGCGTCGAAGAACCTGCATACCTGAAATCCATTCCAATTATTGATTGACCCGTTGAATACGAGAATATGAGACCCTAGCAACTGCAAAAGTCTGTCTATAAAATACCGAAGTTCCTTCCAGCTGCTCGCCTACTTATTCCGGATTCATCACGTTGAGATCAGCCTTTCCCTTTTGCTTCTTCATCTCTTGAACTGCACTTTGATAGACGTTCTCTAGGAAATAGACCTGCTTCCATCGTCAAAGTTTTCAAAATTCCCAGTGTCAAGGATAAGATGAAAAGTGCCATGTCGATGAGTACACGCCGTCCATCTTCTCTAGCCTTCTTCTCTCGCTTACGCTAGAGTTCAGGATAGCGGTATGTATCATTCTTTGCCGTGAAGCAATTTTCATTTTTCATTATATTCTCAGGTCGTAAGGATTTAATTTTTAGTTTGGCTGGCTGTCCTATGTCGTCGCAGCGCCTTAGAGAGCGCAATATGGATTTGATTTGATCTATTCTTAGACTGGACCATTAGAATATTAACCTTAATCAAGCAGCTAAACGTGACCCAAGTTACAAGTCTTGTGTATAAAGCTCGATATTACTTTCCTTCGTCTAAGATAGTCCTAAAGAGCGGAGATACTGTTTCGAAAGGGAAACTCAAAAAATGTTTCGCATTGTTTACTCTTTCTAAAGCGAGTCTACTTGGACTCTGGCGTTGTGGATTTGGATTTTTGCACAGATTTCAGATATCAAGGCTTAGTTTTTGATTTAGATGACGTCGGAGCAGCAAAGATAGGATAGCTTTCCTCAAATTGAACTGATGATGTGAGCGCATTGTCTCGCATCACGTTACTTTAATATGCTTCCTATTTAGTAGAAAGAAAATCATTATGAGCTTGCAAAACAGAGCAGTCGATGACTATCAACAAAAGGACAATCTGAAGGCGTAAAAACTTCATGTTTCTGTGTAAGAGGGACTGGGAGAGCTTGCAAGATCACGAGAAGGATTTGAAAAGGAAAATTTGGCTCTCATATTCCAGGCTATGCATCCACCCACCTCCGGGACTGCCAAAGTCTTGTCATCGTTACAGCATTGTAAGAGCCGCAGCCCGGATTACAGGGGCGAACTGGCACCCGCAAATCATTCTCACCTAACTTGCAGCTCCATCAACGACTAAAGTTGTTGGGAGACAAGAGAAGAAGAAGAAGAAGTCAGTGAAAGCTGTCTTATTGCTAGCTACTGTGCCGGTTCCTCTTAAAGGAACCGGTCTTGCTTACTTCGTCACGTGACAAAAGTGGTGTACCAATGTGCCCCAATAATCATCACAAGTTCGGCCTGTTCTCGGTGATCCTCCGGTTCAACATCACACCGTAAGCACATAGCCTTATCCAACAGCCTCCTCGATTCATTCTCGTTCTCCTCTCGACCGATAGTTTGGGGTGTTCAATCAGACTTTCGGGCAGAACGTGCAGCTTCAGACTGGTACCCGGAATCTCGCCGGCAGAGTTGATGTACTTTTCCAGAAGTTCGTTGTTTGAGGTATTTTGACTACACGAGAGGATGAAACCAGTTCTATGCATGCATCTTGTCGGCATAAATTTGAGTGTGATACTTGCGGCGTGCTGGTGGCTCAGTGCCATTCGCTCGATTGTGCTGACATCATCAACTCCGAGACTTTCCTCTCTTGCTCGAGAATTGGTAAGAGCAAGTTATGTTATGTGTTTGCGTCACCAGAATACGCTGAGACAAGCGCAAGATGCGCCCAAGCAAAAGGGAAGGGTAAAATCCCCGCGGGGGTTGCTTCATGTGAGATAATGTCACACGACATTTCCAGCGATTTCAGAGCTTCTTCTTTGCTAGGAGTCAACTTGGCCAACCGAGTTGAAATGCTATGTGGAGATTCGGAAACAGCAAAAGGGACGACGGTGGAGGGTGATGGTCAGACAGCAGCACCTCACAGCCGGTGACCCCAAAACAGTCCAGCGTTTGGGTTTGTTTGGGTTCGATTGGGGCATCTATGTCATCAGCTTCAACCCGGCGCTTGTGCACATGGATATCAGCATGCGGCAGAAGTTTTCATATGTCAAGTCGGCCATCCACGAGAATGAAGTGATGCCTCTGCATCTTGTATGGTAAGCCACATAGACTGCACAGCTGTCCCTCAAGAAAAAATTAGCTATAGAACGGTAGGGAACTCCTGTTGAAATGAGCACTTAGCAAAGCTCGACTGGAAGGTCATATTTAACAGTAGGTGGAAAGACTTACCAGACATGAGTCCAAGGGTGATAGGGGTGATAGTTGGTGCGAGCCACTTGAATGGTTATGTTGGGGTCGGAGATACCGGCGGCCGATTTCCGGGATTTCTAACATCTTTTTAAATTTTTTATTGCATTTTTGGAGGATTGGCGAACCTGATGCGGACAATGCGGACTCAACTCCGCGATTCATCTACGCGTAAGGCTGCGAAGTGCAACAAAACTACAAGAGACGAATGTAGGAAAATTAGATGTGCTGCTGTACTGCCTGGAAATCAAAATCTCAATGGCACCTTGGTCATTGAGGGAATAATATTTTATGTCTGGGTCTATCGTGAGCCCCGCAGTTTTCGTGGACGCCGTGGTTCTCGTAGACATTGGAAAGGTAGCATGTCACTTTCGCACTTGCTGCCATACGACGAGCAGGAGGGTTGACTTTATCACCGATTCCAAGGAGTAGTCTTGCCTTGTGATTGAGCGCAACAACCTTTATACCTGGGTGGAATTTCTCGTTAAATTCCTGCACGACGTTCTGATACATGAATAATACTGGCTCGCTACTAATTTGTGGTCATCATAATCAAGGGCGATCAAGTAAGACAGCATGTGTAGGACACTAAAGCCGCATTTGGGAAACACTAGATAGTCTTCGTTACCCCGGATGTCATGAACAGGGACCCTGGATATTTCAACTCGGTGTTTGTTTGTGCAAGGAAAATCGCCATCTTCAGAATCAGAATCTAAACGACATAATTTCAATTGCTTTTAAAGCTGGAGCTCGTTGAGAAACCATCTTGATGAGATCAGCATCTTTGGAAAGCTTAGACTTGGAATAATCCGTTAGTAAAATTTCAAAGTTGATTCAGTATTTTTTTGCTACTGAGTCTAAGACTTGCCTATGAGTGGCGCGACCTACAAGAGACTTTGAGAAATGAGGTGCTGCGGCATTGGTCTACATGGCATGGAAACAAGTTTACCTGACCGTACCCAGGTGCAGTTTGTCCTCCCGAACCATCATAACTCGCTTAACTTCATGCTTACCGAGCTACATAAGCCGCGGGACTCCCAGCACCGCCATGGTCATAGGAATAAACCATAGAGTTTCTTTACTCAAAATACAACCAGTTGCAGCAGCCATTAGCGTTAATTCAGAAATCGCACACCTTCGCATGAGGTATAATCGCAGCCCAGTACCAATAAGCTTCGCCAGTGTCACCGATGGAGGGACGTAGAAGATAAACCCTTATCCAAATCCGCGAGATGGGCGATCTCGCTATCATTGTGAAGCACCCTAATCAGGGCGCCTGTAGCAAAGCGAAGCCGTTCCTACAATAGGAAGTATTTCCGAGAAGGAACGGCAAAGACGGTTCCAAATGGAGACACTCCCAACGACCATACAATCAACTCAATGAAAGAAAAATACCGCGTACCTCCCTCCTCTGGTCTCCTGAGAAACTCGAAAGCAGGGACGACGCTTAGCACGCTCGCTGCAAATGGCATGCCGGCGATGGAGGAAGCAACGGTCTGAACCACAACATTTTCTGCAGGTGTGAACTTGTGTGCTAGCCAGCGACCAGAGCTTTGAAGATGGTGAAGGATATGAGAGCCGTAGACGGCGACATGGTGTTGATGCTGTCAACTTGCATGCCGAAATACATATTTGCAGCGCACACGAGCGAGCCTAGCAGAGTGCCGACAAGTATCATTGGGAAGGTTAGGGACGTGGGTCGGGAAGTTCCAAGTATCTCCATGATTTATTAGACTTAAGAGGGGTTAGAATCGCGGTAGGTTTAGAGCTTGAACGTGTTTATAGTTGCAGTCCCAAGTCGGCGTGCATGAAAACTAGTTCTTGTTAAGATAGCATACGGTATGGCCTGTGCTGAATAAGCTAAGATTCACCAAATCCTCTTTACCCTCACATGGCTTTATATTCCTTTACTACTTCTATGTCTCTTACAGTAAGATTGTATTCGAAAAATTAAGTGTTTGGGGATAGAGCATCCTAAGTCAGCTGAATACCACATTCGGCAATTACAAGGCTGCGCACTATCAAACCAACCACTTCCGACCCCAGCTTCCGTCCGGTTCTTGCATTTTCTATACTATGGTTTCCATACAGGTACTCCAATAGCTTGTTTACAGTAGTTTTTTTAGGAGACCTTTTCTTATGAGTCGATAGATAGTAGTTGTACAGAGTCTCACACTTGTGATGGGTGCAAGTGAAGCAGCTTAACTTCTACCGCACGATGAGAACAGCTTCGCCACGGCTACCAGCTGTAACTATAGGGTTCTAGATAATCTTAGACTAATTTTGGGCGTGGAAATAAGATATTCTTCTCTTATGAATCAGTACTACAGAAATTAATGCTGAAAAAAGTACCGAGAGAGTTTACAAACACTCTGCAAGTGGATATGCTTAGCGAACGTCAGGATCGATATCGACAACCGACCCTAGCATGCAGGTTTCTGAGATTCCGAATGCAGCACTTGTGTTGTGGCCTCAGGCACTCACTTCACTAGCCGCACTAGCTAGCAGTAGTATTTAGGAGCCACGAGCTCGCCCCTCGCTTCCTCCTTGAGAGTTTTCCCACCACAATAGAGCACATACCAGATTCTCGTCCAGAGACTGATTGAGTGATATTATAACTTGTCAAGACGTTATTTTCCCGTTTAGAGAGCTTGGACGAGAATGCATCCAAATACGTGCCTGCATTTTCAACGTGCAAGAAGTCCTCTGTTGCGGCTCGGCTTTGGTGATCTTGGCTCCAGGCGACTCCATGTTAGGCGTGTCTGGAATGGAGGATTCAATTGGCAGGCTGTACAGCGTCGGTGCTCGCCTACGCCTGATACCCAATGAACACCGTTGCATCCCTTTTGAGCCCCCCGTCCTGGGACCCACCTTCCGCTTTCGCCTCACAGCTCTTGCCGTCCAGGCTTGGCGAGAAGTGTGGTCGAATGATCGCTAATTAAGAAATCCAGAGCTGCATCGTGCCTTCCTTTACCAGTCCGTCGTAGCTGGTTCCTGCCGCAATTAGTCACTGGTTCCTTAGTACCTGGTCCCTTGGCCGCGCAGACAATCTGGGAGAGATGAAATATATATACAATTATGAATATATAAAGTATCTCCACGCGCCGCCGAGCTGGGCCAGCCAGCCAGCCAGCCAGCCAGTTCAAGACCTCTGCTCGCACTCCCAAAATGCGGCCTCTTTTTTCGCTCGTGTCCCCACTGCTCCTACTGACGGGGCAGGTGGCGGCAAGCTGCAACTTGGACAACTGCCTCCGAGGACTTCACGCCACCAGTCGCTTCTCAGCAGCTTTGGCTTTCTGTGAAACTTTTACCACAGCTCCGGTGACGGCCACCAGTGCAATCCCCTCGTTTGCTGTTGCGGCGTGCACAGGAAATGTTGCGAGCCGAGTGAGCAGCGCGTGTAGCTGCATCGCAACCGCAATATCGAGCCCTTCCATTTCCACCGCCAGAGCGTCAAGTACATCTTCGAGTGCTCTCGTCGTGTCGAGCACATCTACTAGTACTCCCGTCGTGTCAAGTACATCCACGAGTACTCCCATCGTATCAAGTAGTTCTACAACTACTCCCGTCGAGTCAAGTACATCTTCGACTACTCCGGTGGTGTCAAGTACATCCACGAGTACTCTGGCCGTTTCAAGTGTATATACGACTACTCCCGTTGTGTCCAGTACCTCTACGACTACTCCTGTCGTTTCAAGTACTTTTACAACAACTCCCGTCGACTCAAGTACATTTACGAGTAACGCACCGAGCAGCACGCCAACGACTCCTGCTGGTCCAAAAGTCTGCCTGAATCCACAGTTGAGCTGTCACAACACAACTTTGGTGACAGACCTGTGCTGTTTCAATGCACCAGGCGGACAACTCCTCCAGACCCAATTTTGGGACGCTTCACCCAGCACTGGTACGTTGACTTCTTTCCTCGCTATATTTCTACCTTTCACAAGTTTTTTAAGTTTTTTTCAAAGTGCAAACTAACACCAACATCAAGGACCAAACAACTCCTGGACAGTCCACGGTCTCTGGCCAGATCACTGCGATGGCACTTATGACGCATTTTGTGATGTGGCACGTGAATATACTAATATCACAGCAATCCTCCAATCATATGGTAGAACCGACTTGTTGGCCTTTATGAACGTTTACTGGAAAGATGTTAACGGAAATGACGAGAGTTTCTGGGAGCATGAATGGGGCAAGCATGGAACTTGCATCAGCACCTTGAATCCAAGCTGCTACACTGACTATACCGGCCAAGAGGAGGTGGTTGATTTCTTCGATACCACTGTCTCACTTTTTAAGGGTTTGGACAGTTACACGGTATTCATTCGTGAATTCCCATGTTTTTATTTGCTGACATCCTTCAGGCGCTCGCAAATGCCGGCATTATCCCCTCGACAACAGTCACCTATACTTCTGCCCAGATAGAAGATGCATTGACAACAGAGCACGGCTTCCCCGTCACAATCTCATGCAGCGGCAACTCACTCGACGAAATCTGGTATCACTACAATGTTCTTGGGAGTGTACAAACCGGTACATTCGTCCCAACCTCTCCCGATGGCAGCAAATCAGATTGCCCGGCCACAGGGGTCAGCTACATACCAAAATATTTGTCATCTCCCACCTCAACATCTACCAGCAGCAGTGCTTCGTCCACTCCAACAGGAACGCCTTACCTCGGCAAGGGGTTCTTGCAGGCCTTTACTGGAGGTAGCAACAAAGGGTGCCTCATTAGCGCAGGCACATGGTACACGACCGGAACATGCGCCACGTATACAGCTGCAACATCTGGTAGGTTTCTCTTCCTGTGGCTAATTCTTCCATGCCACAATATTCTTCCAATCAACATACAGCTAACCGCAGCCTATGTTTAGGGAATGGCTTTACGCTTACGAGCAGCAAAGGGCCGTGTGACATCATTTCCGGTGCATTTTTGTGTGCCGCTGGGAACACAGCAGGGGTTTTTACAGTAAGAATTACCCATCTCTCGAGTTCCTTTGCAAAGCTGCTTTTTATAACGAAAGAAATCGAAGCTGATATTTAGCAGAACATTGGTGGCTCATTGGGGTACCTCGCAAGCAGCGAATTCTTCGCGGCTGCTATTCCGGTTGGACCAGTGCAGCAGAAGGTGTACATTTCCTCTAATGCAACTAGCGATGTAGAAGTGAGCTTTACATGGCAGGGTCTTTAGTACTTTTTTAGAGTGCCACTTTATAGACTTGATCTCCATTACATTTGATAACTGCTGTGACTGTTTCAACATGGATCTATTGAAAAGTAGGGACAAAGAGACGAAGAATTTCCATCTACCTTCCAGGAAACTTTTAAATATTTGGCGATAGATGTGCTAGGACTCGACTCTTTAATTACAAGCGTGTATTCGCTTGTCTAAATAAAGTGTTGACTACTAATTAAAGTCTGTCCCAAGCGAACTCGAAAATTGTCGCTTCGAATAACTTCAAGATTCATAAATAACAAGTGACCCCTACCCATAGTCCGCAGCTATTCTCCGAGCTCAACACTAGATACTAGGGACGTTAAGTAGAATACTCTATTGAAGATTTTTCCAGACTTCAATTTCATAAGTCCATTTATGCCCCAAGCAATGCGTCTACCTGCGCCGTGATATCGATGAATGGGAACTTGTCCTGGGTTCCAGGTCCCGTGTTAATATGACTTATATTTCCAACGTCCGTGGGAACAAGATAAAGACTATCCCCGATCTGCACCGGCTCGGTAGTAAACGAGTTCGGCACCGGATTCGCCACCTTGCCCAGAAACTCCGCCGTATCCCACCGCCCATCTTTCGACCTCAACACAATAACTCCGACCAAGTCCTCCGCAATCAGATATACCGTGCCGTCATGTCGTGGAGGCAGGTACCCGCTATCTGTAAACGTCCAGTTGGCATCTGGAAAGTGCGGGACCTCGATCGGCTCTCCCAATGGCTTTCGCATGTCGAATTTTAGAATGCGGTTCTTCGCAGCGTCGCTCGCAAGCAGCGTCCATCCCGTCGCTGCGATGCCTCCCAGGCCGGAATCGGTGGTGATGTTTCGAGGCTGCGGGAGATACCATGGCGTGACTGTCTTTCCATCTTTACTCACCTTCAAGATGCTGCTTGGGAGCGCACCGACAATATACGCGTTGTCATCGGGGTCGTGAGCGATGGTGGCAAATGCGGCGTATCTCCCGTGTGTGGTGTCTGTCAGGTTGATCTTGTAGAGGACTTCTCTCGTAGAGGGATCCCATTGCATGAAGAAGTTGTCTCCAGATAAGTTTGCTCCCGCGCTGACGACGGGCTCCCACGCATTGGCTAGGATAGAGAGCAGTCCTGTGCGCTCGTTGACTTTTGTACCACCGACGTGGTAGGTCCCGGTATGGGAAATGCCAGGAAACTCTAGAATGTCTATGATTTGGTTGATGTATGGGTCGTAGATGCAAACCGTGGCGTTCCATACACAGCTTTGAGTTTTTTGTCAACACCACCAATCTTTTCTAATGAAGCTATGGAATGAATCACAGCAAGGTGGAGAGCTCACCCGATATAGAGAAGACACGAGTCGAAATCAAAGTCGGCATTCTCGGGGTAAACTTGATAGTAATCGATCACAAAGGATCCATTGAACGGCGGACAGCTCTTTTTATGATGAACAGCAACATTATTACGTTGATGCAGAGCTGCAGTTCTTGTAAAAGCAAGTCCAACTAGCAGGAATGCGTGTTGGAGACGCATTTCGCCTAGTTGTGTTGACAAATTTTGTAGGAGGACAAAAATCGAGCGAGAGTCTAAACGGTGACGAGCCCATTCTTAATAGACGTCTTCTTTCTTTCCAAGTTCGGATCGTCTTCTTTATTCAGCTTTTCGTCAATAATTTTATGCACGCATAGGGCGGGGTAGACCGATTGCGGATGACGCTGTGTAACCTTGTTTCCGGGACCTTGTAGGTGTCTGAGATAATTTTTGAATGCCATGTAGTTCTTACAACTCGGCGTGAATGGTTTCTGGGCTATGTTTTGTCTTGCTGTAAGAAATCTTCTTTTCTCCCACGCAAGGATGCGAAGCTTTAAAATTCGGTGAAAAAGTACGTGTGAAGAAAAAGGAAAAATGAATATTAAAACGTAACATGATTATCAGGGCTGTGATATTTCTTCAAATCGTTAGATAAATATGATTGTGATGGGTGACAGCCTCACTAAGACACGAAAGAAGAAGAAGTTCTATTTCACATCATGTGATATTTTCCCCACCCTTAGCTGCCATTGGCTACTCAATGGGTCTCACCTAGGTACCTATAGGCCCATGCTATCCCTATTTTAATACGTCTAAGTTGTAAGGATATCAATTTTCGCTAGAATTTGCGAATAACCTCAATCGCACTATCTGTCTCTAAGCTCACATAAAACTCCAGAATTTTGACTAAGATGCACATCCATATATTTTCCATGGAACAGATAGGCAAATTGGCCAAGCTATGCAGGCTTCTGTACAAAGCAGTGTGCACTAAATCTTTAATCAAATCCATCCCGACAGTAACGGAGAACATTACACTTCCCAAGGACAGCATCATAGCAATTTATGCGCAGGCAATGTATTTACAACTCAGCATGTACTGATCAGGAAAAGCAGATACTGTTTTAGAGCTCATTTCTGGTATGATATCTTCATCTGATTGCTTAGTCCCTCAACTGACCTCGGGCCCGCCGACCGGTGGAAGATGCTTATGGACTTCGGTTGCCGAGAGCCTGCCATCGACCTCCAGCCTTGCATGAAGAAGAATGACGAAGAGACAGATGGGGAGGTCTTGGCAGACCAACACGGTCGGTCTTGGGGGCTAATCCTTCGGGCTCCATGTAAGTGCTGCCTCAGGCAGCATCAGCTGAGATAAGCACTACCTTGACAACTCAAGTTGACTGCCAGTCTAGCATGTCAGAATCGACATTATATGTGCAAATCGGCCTGAATAGAACATCGACCGTCTCACCTCAGTCATTCTTCAACATGGGCTTGCTAATATTCTTGCCGTCGGCTGCGGCAGCAATTTTCGCAATCTACTATGTAGTCACACACGTAAGACAGGCAGCGAAAGCGAAATCTTTCGGTTGCCAACCAGCACCACTCTTTCGACCCTGGGATGTATTTGGCGTGCAGAATTTCCAGATTGAGATAAATGGAATGAAAACAAACCGCTTATCTAATGCCTTCTCGGATCGCAAGAACGAAATGAGCGCAAAGGTGGGACGAGACTGCAAAACATTTCGCATAAAATATCCACCAGGAGATACGTGGTTCTACACCTTCGACCCGAGGAATCTGCAGGCTGTGCTTGCATCCCAGTTTCAAGATTTTCAACAGCCAGCGGCCAGAGTGGGAGCGTTCGAGGCGCTTCTGGGTCTCGGTATTGTACGTTTTGCGACTTGAAACTTACGCAGAGCTAATTCCAACAGTTCTCAGCGAACGGGCCTAAATGGGAACACTCTCGAGCTCTTCTAAGACCGCAATTCATGCGTGAACAGATAGCTGATCTGGGCCTCTTCGAAACACATGTCAAAGATCTCTTTGATGCCCTCCTGGGTGCCGTGGAGCCTGGTGAGTGGACCCCGACTTTCGATGTGCAACCGCTATTGGAGCGTTTTACAATGGATACTGCCACCGAGTTTCTCTTTGGCGAAAGCGTGCACAGCCAGAAGGATGATAGTACAGATACGAGTACTTTATTCTCTAAGAATGAGATGATGCAGTTCGTAGAGGCCTTCTTCGGAGCAGAGAAGACAACGGCGAAATCTCTGATATACGGCGACCTGTACTGGCTAACGCACGATCGCAAATTCAAGGAACAGTGTAAAGCTGTTCATAACTTCGTCGATACGTATGTCCAGCGCCACTTGAGGGACGATGGCTCGGCTAAAAAGCCAGGGGCGGGAAAGTACGTCGTTCTGGATGCTATTATCGCTGACGTGAAGGACCCGCAGGAGCTCCGCTCCCAGCTGTTGAACATCCTTCTGGCAGGCAGCGACACCATCTCGGGAACTCTTGGCTTCCTATTAGCCTCATTGGCACAATATCCTCATATCTTCAAGAAGCTTCGCAACATCATCATAGATGACTTTGGATCCTTCGATCGACCGAAGCATATCACGCTCAGCGGGCTCAAGAACTGTTCATACCTTCAATGGTGCTTGAACGAAGTTCTTCGAGTCTACCCTTCGGTTCCGGTCAATTTCCGTGAGGCCGTCAGAGACACAACACTCCCGGTGGGTGGTGGCTCCGATGGGACTTCGTCAGTATTTATACCTAAAGGTCACCTTGTTGCTTGGGAGGTACGTATTTGCATCTTGTCATCACTATTGTGCCTCTAGCTTCTCCTCAATGCTGACATCTCTTTCGTGTAGCTTTGGACAATGCACTCAGACCCGGAATTTTGGGGCCCTGATGCTGACCGATTCAATCCAGATCGATGGGAGGGGCGCAAATTTGGATTCAACTACCTCCCGTTCAACGCTGGCCCTCGAATATGTATCGGACAACAATTCGCCCTTGCTGAGATTGCCTATGTCACAGTCAGACTCCTGCAAAAGTTCGACTCGATTGATGGATCAGCCTTGCCGAAAGGACGACTACCCTGCGATTGGAAATTGGTAGACAAAGTGGCCGGGGGCGTGAACATAAAGCTTCACAGCGCAAACAGCCAAGTGCTGCACAAGAAGCAGATGAAGCAGGGTCAGGGGCAGAAGTGGCATGAATAATTGAGCCTTCTTGACACCGTGGCTGATCGGCAACTCAATTGACTCGCTCGTCAAGTTTATGATAGTTTAATGCCATATATGGGTACAGCTTGTTAGGTACATTTTTCGAGGCCGATACTGTGTATTCGTTAATCAATTGAATACTGTTGAACGGAACGATCAAGCTCAACTACTGGGGAATATATATGCAACTCCTAGCCTGGTCCCAACATGGCTTAGAGGAGGCGGCATCTCTTCAAATTCGTTTCCAACGCACTTAGCATGAATTCATAGTTAACCACTTTCTACGAGAAACAGTGAATTTAAAAAAGAATAATTTAACGAGCTCATGCTAATTCAAGAGAAACGATCAATATCATAATTTGGTAAAGAGAGATTGAGAACTTGTTATAATCTTTGAAGCAACAGTGCATCCCTGTTCCCCTTTGCCTTAACCATCACAGCTGCCATGAGAGTAACAATCTTCAACCTCTGTCCATCGTATACATTACCAGTTGCTCAAACGGCGGATGTGTTATTGATCTCCAGCCTTCAACTAATAATCTGTATCATGTCAAGCCCACTCAGCTCCTGTCGCAAAAAGGAAGCTCCCTTCCTGGAACACTTTAACCCCCTATATATACTCCGTGGTAGCTCCTATACAATAAAGAACGGAGTAGCGCTTGACGAACTCGTTACACTAGCAAGTTGCTTTCTCCTCTGGGGCTTTGGCGAGCATTCTCCTGCCGCTTCGAACTTCTGAAAGCTTTTCAAGCGTTGACGCCAACAATGAGTTCTCTTCCGTTACGTAGTACAGCGCTGTCTTACCAAACTCATCTTCGACTCCTATATCGGCGCCATAGATTTCCACCAATACGCGTGCGAGCTGGCCCTTCTTTTGGTAAACAGCCTGGTGTAAGATCGTCCGACCAAGTTGATATTTTGCGTCGATATCCTCAGGGCCAGCAATCATAAACAATCGACATAAGTCATTGTCCGGAAAACTCCAAATAGCCCACGTGAAAGCTTTGGGCGTGTTAAACTGACCCCTGGTGAACATGGATTCCTTCTGAATGCTCAGATTCATCCACTCTGCGGACGTGTACACTTCAATGGCGTCGCTGTCTTCGACCGGCGATAGATATTTGGCCGGTTGTCGGCTGCATTCGAGAATGATCGCTGCAATTTCAACATTCTGCTTCTCGATTGCAATGCAGAATGGGGACTCATAACTCTTGGTTGTTATCCTAAGGATTTCGTGCAGCGCTTCTTGTGACCTTAGCTTGGCGGCTCGTAGGATTGCTTGAACAGCCAATTTATTTCCGTAGACGCATGCAAGCTGCAATGCCGAAGCTTCTCGAGGCGGTTGAACGAAAGGTCCCAGCTCCTGCGGTTCGGAAAAGGTGCCACCTATTTCAGCCATATGCTTTAGAATGTTATGGCATTCGCTCGCCTCATCTGATCTAGAGGGACTTTGCATGGGAACAGAATCGTGCTCATCAGACACATATAGGTATGCAAAGACGTGCGAAGGTAGTAATGTGAGTTGACCATCTTCCATTCGCAAACATGGTCTGTAGTCGACATTCAGTTTGTATAAATGTCCTATGCCGAGGGAAATGGGCCCAAAACACAGTAATATACAGCCAAATGCAGATTCTGGTGACATGATTAAGTCATCGATAACGCTTCTCCAGATTGGATCCGACGTCGACTGCTTTTTCGCCGCTCTTTGACAGTGTAACAGCCCATGTTCCGCGAGATAGCTCAGCAGTGGGGGGTCAATCCAATACCCAGGTAATCTAGACATTGTTTCCACAGGACGGGTTTTATCTTCGGAGAGTTGCATACATTTCCTCCACTCGGTTATATCGAATCCTTGAGCTGCCCAAAATGGATGGTTTGAGGTGCGGACTACATCGACGTACAATATAGCAATACTTAGATGATTGCGCTGATTCGAAAAGGACTTCTCTTGATCATCTTCCGTGAGGTGTGCCTCATCCATGTTAAGAGCTTGAACAAATCTGCGCGCAGAACTATGAACGAACTGGAGTCCGGAATATAGTGCTCCCACAGTGAGGAAGTTCGAGCATAGTCGCATGACATCTTGAGGTTGTGGATACCGGTCGTAAGAGTTTCCACGAACCCGCAGAGCTGAAGACAATATCTCGATTGATGGTGTGTCGAACGCAGAAAAGACAAATCGAAAGAGTCGAGTACGAAGTTCAAAATCCTCCCCACCACGAATGCATGCAACATCCCAAAGACGTTGATAACCAGAAATCAGCTGGTCATAATCACTAGTAGCCGGGCCAGCATCATTCTTCAGTGCGCTGAGCAGTTTTCGCGCCTCTGTATCAGAATTGATAGTTCTTCTATCAAGATCCTCGACAGCCACAAGAATGTTGAGCCAGATTTTGACCCACTGGAACATGCCACGGGCGTTTTCAACTAGCGTGAGCTTGAGTTCTTTCATCAGCTCTGTAGCACCTCCTTTGTCCGTGACCCTGTTCAGCTCATACCATACTGTGTCTCGTGGTGCAAAATGACTTACAGAACACACTATTGACGGCAATGTCTTTTCGCCGCTCTAGCTCGCCATCGATGAACAACTTCATTGGTATAAGAGTTCTCTCCGCGGTCATATCTACACCCTCAACAATGGTATCTTGCGCATGCTGCTGCTTCGCTTTGAAGAAACTGTTGACATTGACATGAGCATGCGACGAGCAGATGAAGCTGGCATTAGCATTCATTTCAAGGATACTGCTCATAAATTTGAGGAATTTCTCCCACTCCACCGGATTGACGCATTCATCAAAAGCGTCTACAAGAAAGACAAAGTGGCATCGAGTTGTACCGCTTGCAACAAGCTCGTTGAAGAGCGGCTTCCAGTGCTTTTCCAATTTCAGATCTCCATCATGTGCAGACAAACTCTTGTGCTCGTTATAAAAATCAATAGCGGCTTTTGCGAGAGTAAAATTAGGTTGCAAAGCCATCCGGCGAATCATGGCACGGACTATGGTTTCGCAATCAGCTCGTTTGGTCCCGATTTCAGCGGTATTGCAGAAGTACGGTATGATTCTTAGATCGTTGCCGCCTGACAAAGTAACCTCGGCATCGGTGCTAAGGGCGGTAAACATAAGATAGAGTAGAGTTGTTTTTCCTGTGCCATATCCCCCACGTACCCACAGTACCCGCTTAGCAATGTCCGGGTTCAAAACAGAATCTTGAACGCCTGTCTCTGGTACTACTGATGGCTGAAAGCTGGTACAAAATGAATTATAGGCATTGCTTGTGAGAAACCAATTAGCTCCATCGCTATATCTGTTGTCCGGCATAACACGATCTTTGATATCGTCAGGCGAAGGGTCCGGATAATCTTTTTTTCGCAGCCAATCTCGCACCTCAACAGTGTAGGCGTCTGCTGCAATGCTCTCCTTCAGATCGTCCTTCCTGACTGCCCATTCAGCCTTAAGTCTTCCAAGCTCTTTCGATCCCCCGTCCCATTCGAGCACCTCGTTGCTCATTTTCATCCACAATAACCTCCCTCGACGCGTGAACCACTCGCCGAACTTCTGTTTTAAGGGTACTGTTTTGCCTGGGGTTGTGTTCTCGTCCGACGCAACAAAATCAAGCTGCATACCTTTGCAGGCATGTCGGATTTTATATGCGAATTTCAATGCAGTGGTGTATTGCTGAATCAGAAGCTCGTTTATTTTCGGCATTTTGGTCGCGATTGCTGGATGAGATGCTTTTACGAAGTATATCTCAAAGGAATTGCACTCCTTGATGGCATTGCCGCATTGACATAAAACATCTAGGATCTTATCTCGGTCCTCCGGATTCATGCAATTAAACAGTATCTAGACGTGTTAGCTCAGCCAAGCAAACAGGAAAGCAAGTGCTTGCATCAATGCCAAAAAATATAGATGCACACACGATGGGTGCAATCTTGTATGGATCGGCAGCAGCTGCGGTCATGGCAATGCCTCTTACACTGGCCAGTACTGGCTGCCACCGTTTTAGCCTAGCTGCGGTCTGCTTTGATGTCTGCTGTGCAGGGCGACTGAACAGCCAGTCTTCTGTTTCAAAAGCTGCATTGCCATCCGTGGAAGTTTTGCTCCGACTAGTCATCATAGTCCTAAGTTCCTCAAAGTCCTTTGGATATTGCTGTTTCCAGATCTGCACCGACCGGTTCCATTGTGGTGTCTTCTCTGAATACCAGAGGTCATCGTTAATCGCACAGGACTCGATCTCGACAACATTGTCTGTTTTTGTATCAGATTTGAGACCAGCCTCGCTAGAGACTCGTGTTATTTCGTTAGCCTGTGCCAATTCAGCGTTTCCAGCTGCCGAGCTGGAGTGATTATTACCATCACTTGGTGATGCGTCGAGAACAATTTCATCTGCAAGTGTGTTGGACATAGGCTCGACAACTTCACTGGCAACTCCAGTCTCCAGAACATTGTCGTGTTCTTCAACAGCATGGACTTGTGGTTGTGTATCTGGTATAGGAGGATGAGCCTCCTCCGCCTCGGTCGATCTAACGGCAGAATGGGCTAGTACGCCCTCCTTGCCGCCTGTTTTCAATATTTCCCGAGGTAGCTCAGACGAGGATTTTTTCTTTCTGCCAAAGATTTGATTGATCCTTCCAAGCTTTTCGCTGGCTTTAGCGCGAAATGAATGATGGCTAGATTTAGGCACTGTCACAGGCGAGCATTGCTCTGCACGAGAGCCTTGCTCTGACATGGTGCAGTAGATCGAAAGGGCTTCGGAGGTTTGAGCACGGTAGAATTAGGTGGGTTTTGTAGGCCACAATGATTGTGAAGTTCGAGGCACGGCAAGCGTTCGAATTTGTCGTTGGGCCCAAAGTCGGTATCACTATTTCAGCCTCCCATGCGCCTGACAAAGGTTCAGCTGCAGGTACTGTATGGTGGTCAGCAGCGACACATTTTCCCAAAAATCGCATTTTCGCATTTTCCCTTAACACCTTATTTCTAGCCCTTCTACTTTATTTCTCTACAACTGTAGCAGTAGACTATATAAATAAGGTAGAATTAAAACTCTATCAAAACTCTAAACTTTTACATACTTCTTTTGTATTCTCAAGCATAATCTATCGTACTGCACAAAGTGCTATATGTATATAAAGCTGCTTGTCGCAAGAATATAGCACTTTGTATAGAATAATAGATTATGCTTGAGAATACAAAAGAAGTATATAAAAATGGAGTATTTTAATAGAGCTTTAATTGTATCCTAGTTATATATAGTCTAGAGCAACGGTTGTTAAGAAATCGAGCATGCAGAATGCGAAGATGCAAAAAGGTAAGATGCGAAGATGCGATTTTTGGTTTTGGGAAAACGTGTCACTGCTGACTACCATATGCAGGCGCTGAATTCACGTGAATTCACGTAACCTCCCCGTGGAACCATCATGAGCTCTGAGCTTAGGTAGCATTTATATCTATGATGGGCTCGGGATTCTCCATATCAGCTAGTCCGAAGCACGTAATTGCCCCTTCCTTGCTCCCACAGGGCAAGATCCATCCTTGACTCAGCGACCTATCTCATGCACTGGTATGACTCCACGTGTCTCTAACTAGAATGCTCGATTCCTCCATCACTCGCGAGTTCTTGAACATCCGCGCTTGTATATCTAGTTTCAACTCCAGATCCGGCCAGCTCAGCTCGAACACATTCCTTGTTAGTTCTTTCTGCAGGGAGCTCCGCTTTATGATACTCGCCAATTGTTTCTGCACCTGAGCTTGTCGGTTGTGTCCGTGAAGCTCCCTTTCGTCATTTCCGGATGAAGAACACAGCCAACCCTACAACAGCTGAAGCAAACAGTGGTATGACAACACCAATTGCTGCCTTTGCACCCGTGGGGATGTCTGGACTTGGTCTTTGGGTCGGCGTTTGTGTTGGTGATGTCGATGATGTCGTTGATGTCATTGATGTCGATGATATCGATGAAGTTGGTTGTCTGGTTTATTGGATCTCCTGTCAACCATCTCCTATCGACCGACAAGTCGGCCAAACATCCCTCGTGACAGAGAGCTAATTAACTCACCCCGTAGTTAACAATACAATTACTGTAAATACAGTAATCGAGCCTGCACTACTCGTTGGCATCAAAGTTTCGCCTGTCGCGGTGTTTTGCGAAGTACTGCTCGATATCGACCCAATAGCGAATCTTCCATCAAAGGTATAACTAAAACTGCTCGGTGGTAAATTCAGATCGCAGATAATGAGGAAGTAGTTGCTTCTGCCACCGAAAATATCGACAGGCGTCCAAGAATAATTGCCCGTGTTGGGTGTCGAGGCTAGATTGAACTTTCAAGATTAGCTTTACTTTAAGCTGTGTAGGATCCTGTTGACATCATCCTATCGCGGATTATAGGAATATAGGGGGTTAAATTGCTCCAGGAAGGGAGCTTCCTTTTTGCGACACATCCTTAAGCCACAACCTCAAGAAAGGGTGCGAAATAGATAGGGCTCTCTAGCGCCTGGTCTGAACTACTTCTAAATCGAGGGCATGCAGGTGCAGTCAACATCTCCTAGCTAGTCAAAGCACCCGGATGCGAATGTCTCAAATCATTAAAATAGCTACTGTCACCAATCTTGAGCACAGACGGAAAGGTAAAACAAGGGAAGGAAAAGGTAACTTTGCTTTGCCTCAAGGCAGATATAGAATTGTCTGTATTGCGCAGCAGAGGCGTTTTGGCGTCGTAAGGCGGTTTGATTCAGATTTGCAACAGGGCATCAAGTAGTAAAGATAGAGGAATACTCTAGAATTTTTACCGTATTCATCCAGGTCATATGAAACGAACCAATGTCTAGCGCCGGGTAGCAATTAGCTGTGAAGCCGGGTTGAGCTTAAGAGTGGGCTTAAGATAAGCTTCTTGGTGGGTAGAACATTGATGGTGCTGAGTTGGTGGCGGTCGCCGTGGCCAATCTTAAGGCTTCTGTAAATCTCCTTTACTCGCTCCACAGCCAATTGCTACCCGGGGCTAGGCTTTAGTGCATCCCGTACAGCAACCCCCAGTTTATGTACGACCTGCCGTGTGTCCTCTATCATCTTCAATTGCATCCTCTCTTTCATACTTTCCTTCAGATACTTGCTCTACTCCAAAACTGCCGTCATACCATAGCATCTGGATATTTCCCCCTCTAATTATGTCATAAGCTAATCAGCTCAGGTCATAACTCCGTAGGGTTCATTGGCGAGCTTGTGAAACCGAGATTTCTAGCGACCTACTTTTGATGACATAGGGTTGGACACTCGGTCAGCCGCTCGCTGCAAGTGGGCTCCCATTGGCAAGTCAAAACGCGCATCATTGATGATTTGCTGGATGAAGAGACCTATTTGCAGGATTTGCACCTACTACTACAGCTATATCTGGGGCATTACAGGTCATCAGCAATAACTTCCATACAGTTGACGAGATTGTTGCCAAAATCGACGGTGGTGGGGAGATCAGGTGAACAGTCCATAACTCCGTCAATAAGGAACCTGATATGATGAGTTCCAGGACGGACATTAGCAACTGCTTTGAAGGGGTTGCGTTGGCCCTCGCTATAATTTCAGATCAGCAGCGATACATATTATATGTATATTTAAGACCACAGAGAAAATAGTAATGAGTTCCAACTCACACTGGATGTAGTCTGAGCTTCTTGTTCCAATGAAATATAGTTCCCGCCACGTAAACCTCCGCCGTTTTCAAAAACTCAGATACACTTGCAGAATTCCGCTGCAGACTCTTCAACGCTTTGGATGTCTCTTTTGAAGATTCTTCAATGTCTTTTCGAACAACACGTGTACCCTGCTCTACTTGGTATGGCACTTGTGCAACGCCTTTGGAAATCGTTTGGGTTTGCATGTGTACATTCGCGAGTGTCATGGTGAGACTTTCGAATCTACTTCGAGCTCTCTGCTCAACCAGAGTATCCACTTTTCTGTGCTTGCAATCAATGGTAAACTTTGATATTTAAGTGCCTCAGGAGTTGAAAAGAGTGCGTACACTTTGTAGAGACCAAAAAGGAGATTAATAGCTCCTAAGTACGCAACTACCTCCGCTTCAAGTTTCATTGCTGCTTCCAATTTCTTGGACACTTGCCATTTCATCTTGAAAAACACATCTTTCATGACACCAGAAGACTGTCCTACGCCCAGACTCTTATCATAATTTCTAATGTTTTCTAGATACTCGAACAGCGGGAACTGGCAGCTTACGCTGTTGTTTTGATTGCCTCAAGGGTCACCTCCAGCCCCTCAGCAGGTTCAAGTCGATTAACACCTCGAATTGCGTGATCTAGAAAGCCTAATTTGATGATGATATGTTGATATTGGGAGGCGGAGCCGCCAGCCTCGCTGAGCGCAGAGACGACTTGTGTAATGAGGTCAGCTGCAGCAATGAAGTTGCCAACAGAGAAACCAAAAGACATTGCTGCAATACTTTCTATCGCTTAGCCGATTATATTCGTGGTAATTGTGTTGGAGAAGAGGGATAATTGAGACTAAATCTGGGATAGATTTTGGCATGCGTTGTCATCCTCACCCACGTGATAAGGTTATGGTAGCCCACCCGCGCATTTTCGCGAAACCTGATTTTGGTATAACACCCTTTTATGGGCGATCCTTACGGGAGCAGGGTTGACTGGATTTATGCCTTTACTCAGCTTTAATCATAGCACCAACTGCTATTAATTAGGTCTAATCTAGGTAGAACATACCAGTAGCATCTTAAAATCGTATTTAATGTGCTCTCTAATTTACACCAATTCCTTCGTATACTTGTAGACAGTAATAAATAAAGCTACTTATGACACTGATGCCGTCAATTCGAAGAGATTTCCGATGCAAAAGAGGAAAAAGACGATTCTGATAGAAGAGAAAGAGAATGTCTGCACATCAGCTCTCTTGGATATTTGGGTATGCATGTATTTTGAGCATTCGAGTAAACAAGCAGCATTGGTGACGCACCTCTACAACAATTGTAAGGCTTTTTGGTTCCAAGCTTTCACTTCTTGAAACTCGGGACTTCCACTCAGCAGCAACCAACGTTCATTTCATGGAGTTGCTT
Source organism: Arachnopeziza araneosa (assembly GCA_003988855.1). Lineage (NCBI taxonomy): Eukaryota > Fungi > Ascomycota > Leotiomycetes > Helotiales > Arachnopezizaceae > Arachnopeziza > Arachnopeziza araneosa. The sequence continues at coordinate 58,408 of QYAI01000232.1, forward strand.
TTAGGATCTTTGCACAAATAATCTACAGTGCGTCCTCTCCATCTATAAAAATTTTTCCCCCCTAAAGTAACTAATTTTTGAAAGATTGAATGAGAAATCAACACCGAAGAAAAACCCAGTATGTTCACGGGTGCAGTAAATCAGAGGGGTACTCGTCTCTGCCGTTCATTAGCCCTACCTACGTTTAGATATGCAAAAGCTCACCCATCTTTCCATCCCTCGATTAATGGACCGCCCTCAAGAACTCTTGCCTCTTCCCCACTAACGATATACACCATCCTCACTCTCGGACACCTCCACCCCGGATTCGACCATCTCTCGCTCTCAAAATCATTGGTCAGATTCTCGACCGCTATATCTTCGCGAGAATTCCAGCTGTAGATCTCCCCTTTCTGCATCAAGAGTTCCAGTTCTTCCAGGTTCTGCATCCGCTTTATGGTATCCATATGAAAATGGCCAAAGTATGCTGCCTCGCCTACCTCCAGCACCATCTTCCGCACTCGTACAACCTCATCCTCTCCAAAATACTCTAGCACCGACGCTATACAGCGGATCGTATCGTAATCGAAATTTATATATGTGCAGCGGTCCGAATTGTAGGATTTAAAGCGGGGGATGAATGAATATGTGGTGAGGACCTCGTGGCGGGATTCGTGGCAGACGTGCAGGAGGGGATGAGGGCGCGTCTGGTAGATGAAGTATTCGGTGACGCGGCGCTCGATGTCGAGGAGGGATTTTCTGCAGGATATGCTAACGGTTCGAGGTTGGGCGAGGACGTGGCCCCAGATCTTGAGGCGGAGTTCGAAGGGAAGTAGGGGGAAGATGAGGAATTGAGTGAGTGATGTCATAGTCGCAACAATGGCGGGGCTGGTTATTGATATGGTGTTAACGGTACGATTGGGAAGTATTAAAGAGAATGTCTGAAAGTTTGAGAGGAGAGAGGTTTTGTTTACATGTAAGCAACATAGCGCTAATCTACAGGGTTTGTTATTGATGGTGGGGCACTTATGTTGCAGCCTAAGATGATCAGATTGAGCAGGTACCGCCGTTGCTCTGTTGTGCCCAGAGAGCCGAGCCCCTGTAGCTGATCACCACTTAGCACTTAGTTTAGCGAAGCACGGTACCAGGGTGAAACAACTGTTATAATTGAAAGTCGCTATCATTAAACTTCAGCAAAGCGGTACGGTGAGAAATACATAAAATATATAAAATAAAGTCAGGACCTATTGAAAATCACTCCCGTACTAGCGCTAGTAGTGTCTCAGGGTTTTGGTCGAAATGGCTAGGAATCTTTTATCTAGGGGCAGTCTCATCTTAGCATTATCACAAGACCATCTAGGTCAGTCATTCTTTGAATCTTGTTCAACCTAGTTTATTAAAACCACGGCACGTCTGGCGCCAGCATAAATCTCCCGCATGAATGAGATTTGTTTTGCTCGTTAGTCAAGATCATTCTAGTTGATACACAGGGCATCAACCCACAATTCGCAGGCTAACCTCAACGGCAGGTAGTAAGGCTCCAGAATTTATTTCCAAGACGCGACTGGATTTAAGAGAGGGTAGAACAGAGTACATTTCAATTGAAAGACTTTTAAACAAAACATATTTAATTTCAAGCTGCACCGTCGTGTTATCAGAAGTTTAAAAGGTGAAAGCAGACATAAGGGGATGTCGGAAGGGGTAAAAAGATCAGGTCGAGAAAGAAACAATGCTAACTTTGCAGAGCTGAGAATCAGGTTTGATCAATTTGTGCTCGAGGTGCTCGCCCTCAGCTTACGCTGGCGGGAGCCACAGAGTTCCCAAAATAAAGATGATATTCTAAACTCTCACAAAAATCAAATTTCAATTTGTTTTAACTACACACCACACGTTCTTGAGCTCTGCGTTTTAAAATCTAAATTTAGTTTTAAATAATAACTCTCGCTTGTTTCAGTAAACCTTAGATATTATACTTGCAAAGTTGATTATATACAAGGGTGAAAGTCACATGTCTAAATATTATATAAGCAAGACGTAAATATTTCAAAACTTATAAGCCAAGCCAAGCTAAGCCAAGGCCACGCGTAAACTTAGGTAGCAATGCTTTGTTCGACTCTTCCAAAATATTTATACTGTAACAAGTAACAGATTCTCGTAAAGTTCTCCAGGTCTACGTATAACCTTACACAGAATGACGACCCAAGTAGATATCAAGGCCGACGTTAATGAGTTTCTCTCTGCCGAACGATTCAACCACAAGTTCACATTTCAGAGTAAAGCGACTCAAGAGTTACTAACAGTCTCTTACGCTATTGTTGGTTCCCAGAAGGCCGATGCGCCAGCTATTCTTTTCTGTGGAGGTATGTTTAGTGGGAGGATAAACGGGTCATGGATGGATTTCTTGGCGGCAAAAAAAGGCGTCAAGGTCATCCTAATCGACCGGTCAGTACTTCTCCTACCATCAAAACTAGGATATCGGACGAAAAACCTAATATTTCAGAGACCAGGTATGGGTACCTCAACCCCTGTCCCCCTTGCCCAGCGGGTTACTGTGTGGCTTGAGACGGTACCAGCAATATTGGCACATTTGGGGATTAAGCATGTAGCGCTCGCTTCCCACAGTTGTGGTGTCATTTATCTTTTCAACACAATCTACTATCTCCCCGAGATTTTCTTCCCAGCGGCTCCAACGGCCTTCCTCCTCGCTCCGTGGGTCCATCCGTCAAAATCAGGCGTCAAGCTACTTGAGATCGCGTCCTTTATACCTAGTAGGCTATTCAGCAGTTGGAACAAGATCGCCATGTTCATAGCAGGCTCGGTGATGCCCTCGCTAGCCACGTTTTCCAGCATGATACCGAAATCTAAGAATAAAGACAAGGGGGAAGATGAAGAGAGGCGGATCATGGAGAACTATGGCGTTACCAAAGAGTGGAGAGAGAAGCAATCAGAGGCCTTTATCAAGATCATGCTGGATGAGGAGACTAAAGGGGCGAACGAAGATACCATGTTGCTTCTCAAAACTAATAAGCACAGCAACTGGGGTATCTGTGATGATTATACCACATTTGTACCCCAGCTGGCGCAAATGCTAAGAAGCCGTCCGGGGCAAGAAAAATTGCAGGTGCGAGCGTTCTTTGCTGAGAATGACGCCTTAGTAGGGAAAGGTGGGAAGAGGTATTTTGATGCATGCTGGCAAGAGGCGGGAGATATTACAGACATTATCTCATTTCAAAGCGCAGAGATCGCGGCCGTAGACCACGACAGCATTATACTTTCTGAAAACGAGATTTTGGGAGAGATTTTTGAGGGGGTACGGAAATCCTTTGGCGGCATATAGAAAGTAGCTTTTGGATGCTCAGATATACCCTACCAGAGAATTAAATATTCTGAAAGAATTCGCGACCGCAGATGTCACGTAGTTTAATAGTTTATTATTCCCAAATGAAAATTCGAAGGAATCCCGCTTGAGGTACAACAAATGTCGCTCTCGTTTGCTCGCAAGCCCTTTGTGCATATGTCTAGTACCACGAAATATTTTGCATATGGAGGGTGTCAGAATATAACGTCATCTGATACTTTACAGCTTTATTGTCTTAGCGTCTAACAGATAGTTTAATTCCTAGGCTGTAGTAACTATATTCTCCCGTCTTCTCAAGATCCCTCCATACTCGGCATCCATCCGGATCTCTCCTAATCTAGCTATCTCAGCGCTCGTACCAGCATGCCTCGTGCCATCTCCATTAGATCCCTTATCGCCCCACCACATTTTTCCGTCTTTGTCTGTTCTCCAATCATCAACAAGGTCCGCAAGAGTCTGCAGATGTCCCCAGGCCGCTGGTTGAGGCCCCTTGGGTTCCTGAAGCGCTAGGTATGTTGCAAAGACTGCCAGTATCATCACTACAATGCTGTACACAAAAACTCGCATAAACATAATATTAAAGCAATAAACCCTCTCTCCATGAAACGTAACCTGGAGAGACTGTCCAAGAAGCCAATGAAGTAGTGCCTTGAGAATGAATAACAAAGAGTACTCCCAACTAGTCGCTGCGGCCTCTAAAGCGGGAATTTCTAGTCGTGCTCCTTTCTTGTTGCGTTTCTTTTTCTTGCTGAAATCTTCCCTTTGTATTATTCGTGGCAAAGTAGCCTGTCTCCATACACTTTCGTCCCTTGATAGATTGACAAGTAATTCTACACAATGCAATCCTATTGTCTGAGCACCTTGTATTGCGCAAGTGAAAAGAATAGCCCATAGAGTCTGCACGGCTGTACTGAAATAGACTCCGATACCTAAAGTTGCATCTCGGTCCATCATGAAAGGGAAATAGTTGACTTCATCGACCATGTACCATGATGCCGTCAGATACCACGGGCTCCCGATTGGTCTCTGTATCAGGTGCTGAGTAGCGAGAAGCATAGTTACTGCCCAAGCCATTGCGAGGATAACCAGCGACCAGACAAATATGAGGACGTACTTGACAGAGGAGCGGATGGTGGAAGGGCTTCGTTGTTTCTTGAGAGGTCTAGTCTTCTGCGCTAGAATACCTTGCTGGTGAACGGACATCATACACCGCCCTTGGGCATATGCAAAATCTGCGAGATGGAGCCTTGTAAGCGTATTGTTCAGTGGATTTGAACTCCAGGTAGGTGTCTCTTTTAATGTGGAAAAATGACACCAGGTGGCTATCGCTGCTTGGATCATAAGTCCGAATCCGAGCGCAGCAATTGCCATTACATTAAACCAGACTCCAGTTGAATGAAAATAAATATCTTGGACGAACAGTTGAGATGTGGCAGCGTAGCATAGTATCAGGCTCGCGATACAAAGGAGATTTAATGGCCAACGGTTGGGGGCACTTCTCCGAGCACTTGTGAACAAGCGGATGTTGGTGTTGAACTGTAACCGACCTTCTCGATAGAGTGCCCATCTTAGTGAAGTGCCGTGGATGAAGCCGAGACTATCTGTGATCGCACCTACAAAGATATTGATAGTGAAAGAGAGCGCTTCTACAGCAGTCGGCCGCAATAGGACCCAGCCTAAAGGCGGCGCATAGAAATCCAACTCATGGGAATCCCGCCTAAACGTCTTGACAAAGACTAAAGTGGTTACGAAACAACCGATGACAACGAGCCATGCGAATGCAAGTCCAATCATACAGAGAATTGCCGTGGTTCGGGAGGCCTTAAACTTAGGCAGAGAACTGCCAACTACGATTAATCTTTCAGTATTTTCCCGTCTGGCACCTGCACTATTCGCCTGTGAATGATCAAGGTGCGGTTCCTGCGATAAGCTACCCATAGTTGTTGCCCGTAGAGAGCTTAAGTCGACTGATGCTGTAGCGGACGATAAGAATAGCAATCGGAAATAGATCATCAGAGTCAAGAACAGGAAATAACAATTTCATTGATAATATCAATAAATGCTAACTGAATTGTGGCCAGCCGAACGTAAAGAGAAGATGAGGACTGGCCACAAACTATATGCCGCCAAAGGGGTGGTAAGCGACTAGCTGAAAAAAATTGGATAAATGCTTGCCTGCTCCTTGGTTGAGCGGAAAATGTCACTTCCTGATACGAGTTGTCACAGATATTGCAATGTTGGTTTTTCCATTGTTTTTCGCTCTTGTTCTGGGCGAACTGGTTTCTCGGAACCAATGGGAAAGCATGTTTGATTTACTTCCGCTGCGGCGACTGCGCCTCTCCATCTACAACCTTGGCTTTGGCAGCAAACCAAACGCTTTTCGAAAATAATCCTTCGTATGCACTCAAGCTACTCAATTATTCAATTCCAATCACCGCAATCACCTGTTTCCCGTTTTCGGTGTTGAACCTCGCCTCTTCAAGTCCGCTTACTTAGCCTTAACAAGAAAACCTTCCAGCAACAAACAAGGAAAGGTGTTAGATAACACTCTAACAACAGCAAAAGGGACATAGCCAATGCGCACTACAAATATAAATAAGCTAACCTTGATTCCACAGGGGATTGAGTAGCCGTTTGTATATCTCAATTCGCTCTACTTGATTCATTCCCATCCATCACTTTGAATAAATATGAAACTCAATTTCAATTATCCAAACCTTCAAACCACTCCTCATGATGGCTTCTCAAATCAATCCTGTCACTTCTCTTCAAGTAGGGCGTCAAATCCCCAACTCCATCTCTCTCTTTGACTGTCCAGCCATTTCCCAACCACCCAAACCTCCCACCCTCTCCATACCCCCACTCCCAATCTTCCCACCTAGGATTCCTTCTCACAACATTCGCATGGCTTGCGCTCCCAGGCCAATGACCATGTATTCTGCCACCTGGCTTACCACCATTAGCCCAAGAGCTACAGTTCTCACTCCATACTGTCCGTGCAAAGAACTGATCTGCATACGCGGTGAACGCATCGGTTGCATCTTGACGTGGAGAGAAGGTTTTAATGCCTTGGTTTTGGACTTTGCGAAGGAGTTGGGCGAGGTAAGTGACTTGTGTTTCGACTTGGTTGGGGACTGTGCCGCTGTGTCCTGTTCCATGTGGGCCAGAGATGATGAAGAGATTGGGGAAGCCTGGTGTGGCAAAGCCTAAGTATGTTAGAGGTTCTGGTGTCCAAGCTGATTGTAGAGTACGGTCGTGCGCGGTGATTGGGAATGGTTGGAGCATGTTGATGTTTGCGCCTGTGGAACATATCACGGCATCAACAGGACGGGAAGTGCCGTCTTTGGTTACGATAGAGTTGGACGTGAAGTGGCTAATTGGATTGGTGATGTAGGTAACATTGTCTTCAGTCAAGGCTTCGAGGTAGCCTGGTCCAGGAGTCAGGCGACGGCAGTTGGGTGAGAAATCGGGGATGATCTGATCAAGGAGTTCGGGTTTCTTGGCTACACGGGCGGACATCAATTTGATAAACTCCTCTTGTAGAGCTGTATTCTCCTTCGCGCCTTTGAAAAGAGTCTGGAATCGATTGTAAAACTTTGACTCTAGTTCTTTGCGAAAGGTATGATAAGTATCGGGATCCTCAAGTGACTTCAAGAGCTCTTCAGCGTAATATTTCGGCTCCAGAGTTCTGCCTGAACCCTCTCCTCCAAACGACCCTGCAATCCACGTCCTGCTCCTAGCATAATGATCAAGGTGTTGAACTTTCTTTTGCAAGTTTGCCACGACTTGAATACCGCTTGCTCCATTTCCAATCACTGCAACCTTTTTCCCCGTGGGATCGAAGTCTGGATCCCACGCCGACGAATGAACAAGGTGACCTGCATAGTCCTTTATTCCTGGGTAATCTGGTATTTTCCATGCATTAAAACGTCCAATAGCGGTGATCACAACGTCAAATTCTTCCGCATATCTATCGCCAGCTTCAAGTTTTTCAATGTCCAGTAACCATTTGCTTTTATTATCATCCCACGTAGCTGCATTGATTCTGTGTCGTAGTCTCAGATATTTATAGACGTTGTATTTTTCGGCAACTTTCTTCCAGTAAGCCAAAATCTCAGCACCTTGAGCATATTCTTCAGACCATTGTGAGTTCGGTTCAAATGTCGACTGGTATACGTTCGCAGGTATATCGCATCGAATACCGGGGTAAATATTTTCATACCATGTCCCTCCCACATCAGCATTCTTCTCAAATATCTGCAAGTCGATTCCAGGCACTTTTGCAGGAAGAAGAACCCCAGCAGTGACCCCCGCAAGGCCAGCTCCAATGATAGCTACCTATCGCAGATATATTAGTTGAAGTAAACAATGCTATGAGGAGAAGTATCATTACCTTGAGCTTTTTAGTCTCATCAATTGGGTGGTCTTCCAGCTTAAAATTTGAACCGGATGTAGGCGAGGCTTTGGTGCCAAGTTCCTCTGCCACACTCCTAGATTCCCCATTTGGGAGTATCTTTACAGCGATCGGGGTTTTCTCGTCCCATACCTGCTCACCTGCCTCAGAACGTGAATTGTCTGCTACCAATGAAGGTGCCATGATAGCTGGGATTTCAGTGCGGAAGAAGCCACAGATAACCCTTCCAAATTCCAGCTGAAAGATTAGCAAGAGAGTATTCAATACAGTAGCTCCCCACAGAGTGTTTTCAGAGCTACCTAGAAGAACGCAGCTTGCGGTAGCTCGCTCTACTCACTTGAGGTCAATATTGCACTGGACCTGGATGCAGCAGGTGTTCAAAGAGAAGACACCACAAGTAGACTCCTAGATATAAATAAAAGAGTATATAGATAAACCGCCTACCTTGTCTGAAAGGGAAAACTTCAGTCAAGAAACAATGGCAAGCAGCCATGATGGAATAGCCTGGCCGAATGGCGTATTCGGGAGACATCTTGCCACCACGCAAGAATTGATCTGTTGCATAGACTGGTATCTTTCTCGTTGGTCTCGATCCCATCCACCCCCATCTTTGGAGGTTGCTAGAGATTGTACCGTGAAGAAGGGTGTTGGAGTGAGTTGCGGGGCAACGTTAGAATAAGCTCATCGCTAAAGGGTGATGGGCGCCATTTGATTTGCGAATCTTTCAGGGATGAAAACGCCATCAGCGCTCAATCAAGAGCAACCTCCAGCCTTCGATATCCTGGTCAGCATATGCATCTACTGAGCTACCGCGGCCGTTATCACAGGCAATGATGTGCGCCATAGGAAGGTGGGGTTGGAGGGCGAAGGTGGGTGCAGCTTCAACGACTCGATGTTCCTGTCAAAAGCATCGTCACTGCTAACCTCCAGACGCGTCAATTGATTCAACACTCTGCTTACAAGTACCTACAATGGCTCCCGAGAAGAAACAGCTGATCCTTAATGCATTTGCTATGCAGGCCCCAGGTCACTTGAACCCAGGCCTCTGGAAGTACCCCGCCGACAAAGGGAAGGAATACAATAACATCAAGCATTGGATGGCGCTGGCGCAGAAGCTTGAGAAAGCCAAATTCCACGCCATATTCTTCGCAGATGTCTTGGGAGGCTACGACGTCTACAAAGGTCCCGCAAACCTAACTCCTACAATTCCTGCTGCTTCTCAATTCCCAATCAATGATCCTATTTACAGCATACCCGCATTGGCAGCAGCAACTGAAAGCATAGGCTTCGGTGTTACGGCTTCGACGACCTACGAATCCCCATATGCGATGGCGAGAAAGTTCTCAACGGTAGACCACCTGAGTGATGGTAGAGTAGGCTGGAACATTGTTACTTCATATCTCGACTCCGCTGCACGGAACTTTGGACTGAACACACAAGTTGAACATGACGAAAGATACCGAATTGCGCATGAATATCTTGATGTTACATACAAATTATGGGAAGGTTCGTGGAGAGATGACGCTAGATCCGCTGCACCTGAAGGATCCTACGCAGACCCAGAAGGAGTCCGACAGATCAATCATGACGGAAAATACTTCCAGGTTCCTGGTCCGCATATCTGCGAACCTTCTCCACAAAGAACACCATTCTTATTCCAAGCTGGGACATCAAGTGCCGGAAAGAAATTTGCTGCTACACATGCTGAAGCCATATTCTTGAATGGACATACACCAGAATTGGTTCGTCCTTCGGTGGACTCAATCCGCACGCAAGCGAAAGAATTAGGGAGAGATCCACAAAGTATCAAGATTGTCGCTGGGCTCTTAGTCGTTGTAGCAGAGACAGATGAAAAGGCTAAAGAAAAATACGAAGAGCTGGCAACTTATGGTGACAGAGAAGGCGCCCTTGCTTTATTTGGCGGTTGGTCGGGGTATGATCTTGGGAAATATGGAGAGGATCAAGATTTCAGATTTCTAGATACCGCACCACCTGCTGTAAGAAGCATGGTCAACCATTGGGCGTCGACTTCTCCTAAAGGAACCAAGTGGAACAAGAAGACAATTGCTGAGATGCTGATCATGGGCGGAAATGGTGCTAAACTTATTGGAAGTCCAAAAACCGTTGCTGATGAGCTGGAGCGATGGGTTGAAGTTGCCGATGTTGATGGGTTCAATCTAAGTTATGCTACAGTTCCCGAGACATTTGAAGATATCATTGAATATCTTGTTCCTGAATTGAGATCCCGAGGCGTCTTTTGGGATGATTATGCTGTCCCAGGGGGCACATTAAGAGAAAATTTCCTTGGGATCAAAGGCCAGAACAGACTCTCAGACACGCATCCTGGTGCGAAATACTTTTGGAAAGCTGGAGAAGATATTCCAAAGTATGCGAAAATTCATTTGAATGGTGGTGCGAAAAGGCAGAAGGTAGAGATCTAAAATGTCACAATCTCTATACTTCCGCCTGTTTGCTCTTGATTATTTTTCCTGGCTCTGCTTGAGCGCGGAATGCACTTGGACTAAATCGAGGTGTGGGTGGGTCGAACCAAATGTGGTTTCCGATGGTCTCCTACTCGAAGAGTAACTTGAAATTAATGCCCACGCCTCAAGATATGTACAGAACAGAGTTTTGTCGAGGAGGCCTCTGATGACACATAAAACTCAGCGTCAAACCACAAGATAAGACATTTTCCTCACCCCGCACTTGCTTCTCTAAAGATGAATATCTACGGCCAAGGGACTCCGATTCTGCCAAAATTAAAAAAGCCTGCTATAGTGTTTTCACAGACAGTTTATTACAACGATTTACATAGTAGACCAACTCAAAGCCAATCATATTGCTGTAAATTAGCCGTTAAACCAACACCTTACACTCATTTGACGGGTTCTGCTGATATCCTTCGCATTTAAATAATGTAAGTCCGTGCACCCCCATATCGATCACCCCCCCATATCGATCACCCAAAAATAAGCGAATTTCTAGACCGCTATTTCAACAAGATAATTAATTATTA
>QYAI01000233.1:0-35301 GCA_003988855.1 Arachnopeziza araneosa
CTGGGTCTCTTCCGTGGCCTTCTCACCCGACGGCCAGCAGGTCGTATCTGGATCTGGCGACCGCACGGTGCGGCTCTGGGACGCTGCCACCGGAGCCCTACGACAGACGCTCGAGGGCCATACTAGTAACATCTCTTCCGTGGCCTTCTCACTTGACGGCCAGCTAATACCAACCTTACAAGTTTCTAATTATTGGATAACAGAAGGCGATATCAATATTCTTTGGCTGCCTCCTGATTATCGAGGAAATATTTCAAATTCTTGCAATGAAAGTCTTGTTTTAGGGTTTCCATCTGGGAAAATTTTATTATTTTGCTTTAAAAAGGGAGTAAAACTTATATAGAACGAAAGAAATATCTTTATTTCTTGGAGGGTCCTAGGGAACCATCTGCTTATATACTACTTAAAAAACGCCACTTGTCTTCGAGAATGTTCTAGAATAATATGCGTTTAAGTTCTGCTATATTATTTCCTCTTGAATATTAGTGAGGTGGGTCTAAGGTGGTAGATCTGAGGACGCTCTCTGATTTGGTTTCGAGAAGCTTCTGTTGCATGCAAATCAATAAAGCCGAAGCTTAGCCGGCTAGTCTGAATGACTAAGCCAGAGAGGGGACGGCACCAGGGGGTGACAGAATTGAGGGTCAATCGGTACCTAGAGTCGCGTAAACCCTTACTAAAATTCTACATCTTAAAAAGTTAACTTTAAACCTAACTTATATTATATACTCTTCAAATTGTAAATATAAGATTTTATAGTACTAATCTACATACTTATAAGCTTTTTTTCTTTAATTTTTAATAGCTAAATGGTAATATTTTGTAATAGTATTTTTGCTACACATTTTTGGTAAGGTACCGATTGACCCTCAATTCTGTCACCCCCTGGTGACGGATAACGTACTTTATATGTAAGCGATCCATATAGGTAAGCGATCCACGAACCCCACCACCCAGCTACTTATTATTTAATTTAAAATCAACTATTTTAGATATCGGTTTTATAATTAAACCAATTGATTAGCTAGCGTTCTGGGCACGTACGGGCCGTATGCGTTAGTGATCTACACATACTACAGGTTCGTGGCGCTCGAGCAGGTGCTGATCGAACGGGTGGCTCAACCACCTGTGTTTTGTAACGGCACGAACACGGATGTGGCTAGTCAAGAGGCATATGGGAGTGCGTTGATAGTCTGAGTACATTCGGTTCATAGGCTAGCTACGAAGGAAACTCTGGCCCTAGTCCGAATAGACTCTGAATGTACCCCTTATTCTCCACCCTCCGGAAATGAGGTTCTTATGCCCGAGCTGTCCACGCATGACATTTCGTTCACGTGATATCCTGCTCATCGCTTCCTCTATAATAAATAGGAACCTCGTGCTTAACTTACTTTATCTTTTATTACTAAATAAAAGCTATTGCTTATACTCTACTATTAAACATCTATTTGTCTATCGTAATACACTATCTTGCTCTGAGATAACTATTAGAGACCAGGCCCAATCAAATACTGGACGCAGTCGTAACACTGTGATTTTTTCCGGCACGCAGGGTTTTCCGGCACGCAGGGATAGACGTTATTCTATTCTTTTCCTACGTAGCTAGCCTATAAATACAGCTTCTTTAGTCTTGATCACGTGCTTTCATACACCGCTAAGTGAGCTGAACTGGATTTGTGCCGTTACCAAACTAATGCCTCCTGTAAGTAACTTAGTAAAGAAGCATGTAAAGAAGGTATTACAGTAAGATTAGCATATTAAGTAATCTGTTTTATTTACAAATAGCCGAACTCGTTTGCTTAATCTGTAAGGGTTCACGTTTGCACGGTCAAAACGCGTAGAAGATGAATCTGTATTTCAAGAAGGTAAAGCTGAAGAGCAATAAGTGCTCGAGGCTTTCTATATATACCCTTCGTACGAAGAGGTGAGGTCATCTCAATTCCTGTCGCACGGTCTCTCGGTCTCTCTTTCAATAGCTCATTCGGTAGTCTCATTAACGGCCCGAATGGTCGTCATGAACTCACCTTCTACCTCGGAAGGGTTATAGGTAGCCGAAGGGGCTCACGTTCAGCTGCTGCCTGAGTTTCGGCCTAGGCCTTCAGGCTAAGGCTCTGACAGCCGGGTCTAACCCGTGACACAAGACAGAAATTCGGCGGGAGAAGGAGAAGGGCAAGCCTGTATTTGAAGACTAAGGAAGGCGTAGCTACGGTCACCTAGATCACCTCCATCACTTAAGGTTACACCTTACGCACCTTAGCTCACCTAAAATAGCTCCTACACTTCCTCTTAATGTTATGAGATTATTCACTCTCACATGACTGTCACATGCGACAGTCATGTGACGAAGCTAGGCGGACATAAATAGCCGCTTCTCATAGAATTAGGAATGCATCCTTTTTCAACCACATCACAATTTTGTTCCTACCACTTAAGGCGGCGCGGTTCGGTGAGCTGCGGGTGAGCTTTTGTTGTAAATCCCTCGTACTTATCCGCCATAACGGAACTTTGAGAAACTAAGTAAGCTAATGATAGTTTCTTATTCTGGGATAGGAAGATTCTTAGTGCGCATGTGCCAAAGTTCAGATGCACAAGCTCTGTCCCTGTCTCTTCAGGATCTGAGCCAGTCCCGCTCTAAAAAGATCCGCCCCCGGATCCTGTTTCTGCTTTATACACATTTATAGATTCGAATCCTGATAAAAGTCTGTATAGTCTTGATCTGGATTCCTGTAGTAATACTAGTGCTGCTACCGCACCTGGCAGTTTTACGCCTTGCTCAGGGCGTAGTAGAAGATCTAGTTTCCCAAGTCGGTTCTATAGCTGTCATTGCTTGAATCTTCGCTTTTTAATGCCTCTTCCTCAGTAGTGCTCTGATCTTAAGACGCTTTAATTCTCTTATTTCCCTGGAATCTTACTGTCAGGTTGTTCAGATTCATTGTAGAGAGGTATAGCGAGTGCAGAATTAATCGGTGTGCCGTCGCAGGTATGTAGACCGAACCTGTGATTGTCACCAGCTTTTCATTCAGATTCTTATCGCCGATTGTGATCGCACTCTTTCTGATATCAAGTTTGGCATTTACTTCATAAAGCTATGAAAGTCCTAGCAAAAGAGACAAATCCGTGTTATCTTCTTCATATGTTAGTCGTACAAAGCATTGTGCAGATCTCTAAAGTCCATGTACTCTTATATCAAATTCCACATACTCTTCCAAGCGGTGTTGCTTTCCGTCTGCGGTAGCATATGCAATTCCTGCAAAACTCTTTGTGCTTAGTCGAATCCGTAGAAATCCTAACTTTTTCTGAAGGCTTGGTAACATGATAAGTATATCCGAGCCTTGATCTGCATGACTTACTCCTAAGAGCAGTTCTACTTCCGTGATCTTCCCTTGTCTAGACACCTTGACAGTCGCTGGAACCTTCCAAGCCTTTTCATCTAAGTGTATATTTGGGGCAACTTTCCCGAAAGTTAAGGCGGAGAAGGAAGTAATTATCGCAGATTTCACCTCGTTTGTTACGAAGCTGACTTGTTTTGCTGCTGGCTTTTCTTCAGGCTTCTTAGTTTTCTTCTTTTTCAGGTTTACTCTTGTAGAGAGTCTTCGGAATTAGGTTGCAGTGTTCGGTAAGATCTGCCAGAGTTTAAGTAAGTTTATAGAGACAGCAATGCGCCTCGCTAATTCCCTATAATCAATTGAGCCCAAGCCTTGTCTACCAACAATAGTTCTTAATTCCTTGAGCTTTCTCTTACTTTTTTTGCGCTTTTGGACTTTTTCTTCGGATTCCTCGTCGCTTTTCTTGTGTACTCTCTGTCTCTTCCGAGTTTCAGCGAGATAGGCACTAACGACTTGGTCTTCCTTATCCTCAAATATCTCTTCACATGTAGCAGTGCGGTAATTAAATCCTCCAACTTGGACTGCTGATGCAGCGAAAGAAAGGTCTGCAGACATGTTCTCTGAGTAGTTTTCTCCGGAATGTTTTGTGAATTCCTCAAAAGTCATTCTCTCTAGCGCACTAGGTTCTGGATTCATGTTCGCCTTATGATTTTCTGGCCAGATTCCGGCTTGATGAGCCACTATTTTCGTGTCTGGAAACACAATATCTCTAAGATAGAAGCGTTCTGAATAGGTAAGAGGTCTATTCGTGCAATTGAATTTCTTGTGTCCGAATTCTCTACATTGAACACATAAGAGTCCGTTCCTACGAGAGTCGTACTTTTCCTTTCTATTGATAATCGGATGTTTGGATTCATGAGCAGGTGTGAGAGGCGGATAATTTCCTGAGTTGTATCCATATTGTGTTCCTCTATTGTATTCTCTGCTTCTCGAGCTAGTTCCATAACCTCCTCAGTTTCCAGAGTATGTCTCATTGTAGTTTCTATTTTGACTTCGATTGTAAGTGCTTCCTTGGTTCGAGGCAGCTACTTGCGTCAGAGCTGGATCTGAGGTCTGGCTCGGAGTCTGCGTTAGATTCTGGTGTACATTTTGAACAAGTGAGGCAGTTTTCCTAGTAGCTAGTGAGGTTCTAGAGGATTCCTGGTCTGCGGTGGCCATCGCTACCCGGGGTGATATTTTGTGTTTTTGGAAAATGAAATCTTCTATTCTCTGTTTATATTTCCTGTCCTTAATTTCCTTTTCTATCTTGGCCCTTGTCTGCAGAGATTTGTAGGAAGACTGGATTATCTCAAATGCTTTCCATAGGCAAGCATGTACGAGGACATCTTTATCTAGTGCATGAGTTCTGAGCTTGTCATCTTGCAGGCCTCGCACAAAGGCCGCGACCATAGTTTCCAACACAAAACTATCACTCTATGAAGTTTGCGTGGAATTTGTATCCAGAATTTTAGGTTTGTCCTGTATTCCGGTGCGACGAAGAAGTACTTAAGTTCGTGTGTAGTAATTGATTAGGCTCTTCTCTTTCTGCTGAGCTAGTCCTGTTACTTCTTCCATGACTTCGGATTCTGCTCCTCCGTCTCTGCATTTTGGAAATTGTGCCTTCAGCCATTCCACTACTGCCTCGACATCGGTTTAAGTAGCTCCTCTCTCTTTTCTATGATATTTTGCATACGGGCATTGGAATCTATGCGGTCCGCAGCATCTTCGTCTAGTAGGATATAATATCACTCAATCAGTCTCTGGACGAGAATCTGGTATGTGCTCTATTGTGGTGGGAAAACTCTGAAGGAGGAAGCGAGGGGCGAGCTCGTGGCTAGTGAAGTGAGTGCCTGAGGCCACAACATAGGACTAGGGAGGCTTCCAGATACTGGGCAAGAGAGAAAGGTCTGTTGATTTTTGCCTTGGTAAAATCATGATTTAATCGTGCGAGCTATCTCTTCGCTGGATACTCTTCTTTGTAATTTCCCGCCATCCGGAAGTCTGGAAGTTCCGCCATTGCGTCAATGCTATCAGGGGTAGGAGGGCCTTCGCTCTCTGTTATATATTGAAAGGGTGTAGTGGAAGCTGTAGACAGTGTAGAGTTTTCCAATTCAGTCTGCACACTGCTGTCTGATTTTGGTGATCTCTACTCCGTGAAACTGTGAAGAGTGTCTGGAGTAGTCATGTACTTCCCAGAGTCGTGAGAAGCTGGCTTCGTAGAGGGGAACTTCCTTTTCATAGGGAGGTCTCTTATCATACGAGTGACTCTTGTAGGGATCTATATAGCGCTTGTACCGTCTCGTGACTTTTGGATGACGTCGCCTCGGCTTTTTGGAACCCTAATTCGTCACTTTCTTTTTAGGAAGGAAGAGAACAATTCCCAACGGAAAATTTCCTGAATTTGGCTGCAGGTTTTGGAGTACGGCTGTTTCTTTTATTGCTCTTCTCTTCTTGTTTCTTTTCGAGCTTCTTGAGTGCTTTGGACTGCAGCTGTTTTGTTACAAGTAGGTATTCGTGTGAGGTACTAGCTGTGCTGAGTTCCGAGTGTGATCTACATCAGCTTTTTCCATTGAAACTTGAGACGTGACTGAAGGGACTTCCTTGTGTATATTTCTTTTGCGCTGTACCGGATTTCGCGCCTGAGGGACCAGAAATGAGGTTGGTCTGGAAGTGGAAAAGTGGTGTATTGGTGAGGAAAGGAACTAGTTAGGAAAGAATTAAAGATGATGCCGCCAGGCCCTTTTCTCCACTTATTCCCGTGATCATGCTCAGGTTTTCCACAGTACTATACTCCCACGGAGCCTGAGCACTGGAATGTAGAACCCAATTTTGGTTCGGCTACAGTTTCGTTGTTATTCTTCGATCCGCAGTTTTTCAACCAGAAGTTAACAAACTACTTCTCACACGTATACACAGCGCTCTCCCAAGCATCCAACGTCTTGCCAATGCAACGCCGACCCTTTATCTACCATGGCCAATGATCCGACTCGATGGAGCCACTCGACCGGGGAGTCGCGAGAGTTCCGAGATCGCCATGCTGCTGATCGCTCCTCCGACTATAGCGGAGTCGAGGAAGATGCAGCAGTCGGTGTAACGGCCAACGCAACGGATTTGGCGATTATCATATCATCTAGCGAAGACGCTAAGAAAAATAGAGAGGAGAGAAGGAAGAAGGAAGAGGTGGAGTGGCAGCGGGAGCAGGAGAGGCGACGGGAGGAAGAGCAACAGCAGCAGGAGAAACTGCGGGAGGAAGAGAGGCAGCTGGGGGAAGAGAGAGAGCGGGAGGAGCGGCAGAAGAAAGTGCATACCTGAGTGACAGAGATCGAAAAGGTCACTACAGTCATGCCGGAGCGAAAATTATCATACCTGCTATCGTCATCTATAGCTTGGTCTTGGCATCTTTTGTTTGATGCAACCAGCAGCTCTATTGTCGTTATTTCAATTATCAGAGTTGCGCTCCATACTAAATATTTGCTCCAGCTCCTTCTCGTACATATGGTACTCTTCTACCTTGGTCTTAACGACCTTGGAAGCATCTTCCGACCAAAAGTTGGACAAGAAATCTTCCTCTTTAAAAACCGGACGCGAAAATCTGGGACAAATATGATAAGTAAAAAGAGAATACATTGCATTAGTGGCCATGATGCTATGCCAGAACCACATGCCTCCCGACTCCCAAGTTTCGCGCATGATCTGCGCCAGTGAGAAACCATGCTCGGCTACGACTTTGCGCTCTTCTTCCTCAAATATTTCCATAAACTCTTCCCGGATCTTGTCGAACTCGATAAAGCGCTCTTTTCGTATCTCGTTGATAGCACATCCCGTTACCCAGTACGGCACGGACAAGTTTTCTACAGGTAGAGCACACACCCACTCCAGGTCTATAAAGTAGGTCACGTTCCAGTCGTCATCGACAAAGATATTGCTAGCATGAAGATCGTCGAGCTGGAGAAAGAAGGGTCCGTTCCGTTGATCCTGCCGAACATAACGGTGCGCTAGAGCACGAAGCATGACCTTGGCAGCCATCTCACCATGACAGTCTTTTTCGTCAAAGATTGCATTTGGATGACTAAGGAAGCGCTTATCGTGGAAGGTGAATAGGTCTGCTATAAAAGGCTCAGTGCACGGATATGTATTGTTCCTCGGTATAGTCCTTGGTGTACCGTCGTTTTCTAGTAACATGATAGAGCAGGTGAGGGGGCGGTTTGTCAGCGTGATTGTACCGTTATCGTGGAATCGAAACGAACCGATCCGTGACTGGGGAATGCGGGCAAGAGAGAGCATTAGTCGAGCTACGCCTCGAAACAGATTTTGCCTCCGGGCAGGATCCTTTCGTCCCTTTTCCCATGTATTCGAGAGCATCTGGCTTGTATCTGAACCGATGTGTTCAAGCAACATATATGCCGTAGATAGACGGTGGGTGGTTGGGTGGCTAGTGTATCGTGAGAGGAGGGTTGGATGTCTAACAAGGCTGCGGAGCACGCGCCATAGATAACGTGCAATACGCACATATAGTGGACGGTGCGCCTCGTGTGTGAACTGCCGGACTGTTTGTCAGTACCGAGGAACTGGAAGCCGGGGAATATAAGCCATACATGACGGTGATCAGAGAATCCAAAGCCGTACAGGTTTGGGATACGAATATCGGGGCATTTCTCCTGCATCCACGCGTATGCTCCAACCTCACAGCCCATCTTCTCATCGACACTACCAGGGTTTTCAGTTTCGGCGAGCTTGTAAGGCATGGCGCAGCGCATAATAAGCTTCCGACACGAGCTAGGCGATTGAACCTCAATAGGTATACACACGTTGAAACTACCTCGCATCCATTGACGCGAGCTAGCAACAATGCAGGTATCTCGATCACCAAGACCGAGGTGGTGTTTCGCGAGAGCCTTGATAGTGTTTCTCTCCTTCCACAGCGCCCGGTATAACGCCTTAGTCGCTTCAACGTATTGCGTCTCGTGGATGATATTCTTGTCCGTATTAAGAGCTGAACGGTACGTGATCGGGGGACGGTTCAGCAGCTCGATCGTGGGCTCCATAGCTTCAGTTCCGAGGCAGATACCACTTCGATTGTCATCATCTTGTATGTGCGGTCGGCATCGCTGCGCCTACACGAAGCTTTGCAATCAAGGCGTAGTTGCTGGTACGTTTTGACAATGGAGCTGTTTTGCATTTGATTGAAGAATCCGTTCGTGTGGAATCGTCGTCGTGGTGGGAAGAGGATGTCGTTGTTGCGTTCTGGTTACAAATGTCTGATCTTGGACAACCAATAAGGATGAGATTCATCCATTCCACAGCAGCCACAGCCTTAATTATGGAAAGATAAATACGCTGTAATTTCCGTAACTAGGGGCCCTTGATCGCTTGATTGAGGTATCAAGCCATGTGGCGCAGCACTCGCTAGTCACCACACGGAAATTTAAGTTGAGCTGTTTTATAAGTTTCTAGGCCGTCCGGACACAGCCTATTGCTCGGAAGATTTGTGTTATCACCAGCCTGCCGGATTAATTATCTTGTTGATTAAAGTGCTTGTTACTGAACTCATATGACTACATATGATTTTGTGTCCACGGTGCCTTGTTTCTTCCAATCTCCAAGGCCTGGAGCTTCGAGCCAATCCATCCCTCTGTTCGCAATCACGTCGCGAACGAACTCATATCCCTCGGACTCCACCGACTCAGGAATCGAAGCCACGTATTTACATAGCTTCCTGAACTCCTCACCCAGAACATCAGATTCATTGGAAAGAGGTATAACTGGAGGGACCAAGGGACGTAAATAGTCTACGAAGTGTCGTTTCCATCGAAGCTCAACGTCCAAAGCGGCATCATCCGGTAGGCTCGACGTCAGTTTGGTATAGTCTTGATCGAAGGTACTATCGATTATGAATTTCGGAATAGGAAATTCGAAAGAGAATGGCCTTGTAGTAATCTGCTCCCAGTCGAGCAGCGCAATGGGAACCCCCTCTTTGTCGACGATTATATTGTTGGATGAGATATCAAAATGGTGTAAGAAAGTTGATCGTGGAGGAAGAGCTGTTTCTTTGACAATGAGAGGAATGACGTAGCGAAGCGATCGACAATATTGAGGAATTCGTTCTAGATCAAACTTCGAGTATAAAGAAGGCCAGAGCTGCAAATCTTGCCGCTTTAAGTGCATGATTCCCTGGGATTCGAGGTCGTTAAACAAATCCCAAAACTGGTACCGCTTGTACTGACGTAGATCCAGTGTCTCTGCCTCAAATATTTCGACAATTCCTTGGAAGCAGTCTCGAGTGCTACCGTATGGCCAACGCAGGATGTCATATTCCTGTCGATAATCGTATGCGAACTGGAATTCTGCGAGCGGTCCGAGGTAAAAATCATTAAGAACAGGGTTTTGTGTGGGGCTCCAGCGATAATACAGGCTTCCAATCTTGTGAGAGTTGAGAGTTGAGAGTTGAGAAATCCAGTCCGCAACATCGCGATAGAGCTGTAGTTTTTGCCTCGTGCTTATATTCGCAGAACTAAGTGGGTAACCATCAATCTTCTCCATTATCATCCATTCCAGACCAAGGTCATTCTCTCCGCTAGAATCAAAGATATAGACTCTCGGGACTGGGATCGTGGTTTGCAAGCGTACAAATTCCATAGTAGCAACCTCGCTCTGGAGTGTATACCACGGATGGATAGGCATACTAAAGCGAAGCATTCGTTCACCCGGATTGCCCGTGCTAGCTTCGGTGGCAGAAATGACATAAAGTTTATTAAAGGATCCTTCTGCGAAGAACTTCACAGAAACATTCGTAGAGTTAAAACCTCATATGCGCATGTATTTAGTTGCGATTCGATTTACGAGATCGAGATCCGGTTCAGCCGCTCAAACAGGATCCGGCTCGTTGAATGGAGATCGTTTCCACCGCTCTCGCCGCATTATGGCCTCTGTTGGGGGGGGGAGGCCGCATATAGGATACACAGAGTGGCCAATACGATGGCATTTTGCGTAGGCGCGCGGAAATAGCTACGATGCTGGTCTATTCGTGCTGATCAGTTTTCTGAGTTTGACTTTCTGTGCAACTATGAGTCTTGTGGAGAAGGTTCGAATCCGTCGTTGGCCGCTAATCCACGAAGAAAGAATCTCCAGGAATGATGAATAAGGCTGAGATGTTCCGCACTCAGAAGTGCCGGTTGGCAACTGGTCTGCAAAATTAAATATCTCAGAATAAAGTAGAAGCACCTTCAGCGCCTGCTCAATTCGATCAGACGTGTAGAGAGGAGCTCTATTTCACAATCCCGCTAGCGATCAGTGGCACACATGTCTGCGCTGGCAACCAGCACATATCACTATCATTGCTGGGGCTGCTGCCTCTACAATTAGCTTGTCTCGTGGTTTAATAGATGCTCTATCTCGAACATTTTTCTTTTCTACTATAAGCCTATTCAAAGCTCCTAAATGGCCGCTTCTGAGACTACCAACGCTGCACAAGTTCCTGCTTCCGAATTAGGAAATAGACCTTATCAAGTTGCGAATTTCATGCACTGGCACCCTTGGAGCCTACTTGTCTGCAAAACACGACGAGAATGATGACCATAAGCCGGATGATGACCGGAAATTGAGGAGAAAATATGTGAAGGTAGAAGAGATCGATAGTTTGTCTGGAATTCCACTCCGAGATTACTACTCAGGTTGCTCGAACAGCTCAAGTTAACTTGCCGAGCAAAGGATAATAGGTACCTAAGTAGAAGCGGCCATGTTTACCTACGAAATGTAGGATGACTCCAGAGGATTAGAGTTCAAGTACTGAGCAACTCTCAAATGCGGAGAAATGTGGTTAAGTGAACTTGTTTCAAGTCTTTCAAATTGTAGAGGACAGCAGCAACCCAGTTTAAACCTTCCGCGTACAGTATCATTCTTGATTCCTGCACATTTTTAAAACTTCTCTCAGCTACAAGATTGCAATAGTCAAGTTTCAAGTTATTTCTAAGCGATAAGATTGTCATTGTCGATTTTAGATTTCTTACCTCTGACTAATTCACAACGCTGTTATTGTGGAGAATATATGTTGAGCTTATCAGTTATGCATTCTCAAGGTTTTTTACGTTGCACAACTATGATTGTTGATAGTGCATTGTAGCGCTTTTTCAACTTGCCCAACTATAATTGTCAGTAATTCACTGTTAAATTGTTTCTAAGCTACGGAGCTGTGAATGTTGATAATGAATTTTTGTGTTATTTCTAGGCTTTAGGATTATAATTGTCTATAGTGAATTGTCGGCTAGACATAAAAATTCCAAGACTCAATGTCAATGATAATTTTTCGGTATCTGCAGTAGAAAGGCTAATAATCTTTTTTTAAAAAAAATCTGTTACTATTTGTTATTCAAGAACATTTTAATGGTCGAAACCTACTTCGTCGACTTCCTCGCGAATATTGTGAATATTGTCCAGGTATTACTCTGCAAGTCTTAACCTCCATTCTGCAGCAGTTTCTTCTCCCCCTTCCGAGGAACCGCTAGTGAGCGATGCAGCATCTTCGTCTATCACATCTTGGAGTTCTTCGTCACTTTCATCTTCACTTCCTGATTCGATTCGTCACTTCGAAGTTTTTTAGAGGGTAATTTTGGTTCTCTGTTGGCTTTTGGCCGCGGCAATTCGTTTCTTGGGCCTTTCCTGGGTGTCTAATCGTTTTCGTTTCTTATGCGTCGACGTAATTGTGAAGAAAGAGGATATGGTAGTAGTGTTGATGATAATTCTTTGCAATGTCTCTAGGGAAAACATGGTTAATATAGATATTAACATCTATTACTATTTTATATTCAAGGACATTTCATTTTCAATGATAACAACTCTGTGTATTGTTATACAATAACATTCTACATGTCATAGTCGAAGATTAACTCTAAGGTCTTCTCAAGGCCGCAGAGCTGTTATTGTCGACGACGATATCTGGAATTATCTACAAAAGAAGGAGAGACAAGGTCGAAACCTCTCTTCTTCAAACAATATCAACAACAACAGCAGTAGCTGCTTACAAAGTGAATAGACAATTTCTTTCATTATGCAATCCGTTCTTCATACAGAAAGACGAAACTAGATTTTGACAATCAATTGAAAACGTGCTTACCATCGAAAGGGTTATAGACGAAATGGCTACAGGTGGGACGAAAACAATAGAGGTAAGCAATTACTTTCGTCTGATTGTTGGTAGAAACGAAAGGAACTGACAAAATGTTCAAGCGAGGAAACTACGCTGAAGAAGCTCCCCATCGCTCCTTCTCCTGGCTACAATCTCAAACTTCACAACACAATCCAACAAATCTTGCACTCTATACCACAGAAAATCAACTCGTCTCTCAACGTGAAGCAGTCGAGATTCAAAATATCAAAGACTCCTACCAACAGCGTTGCTGGTCCACAGCCCAGTATTCACCACGCTACCACGGCCCAATCCCTCCGCGTGCTCTTCCATACCATCAGGCTACACCCACACGTAAAGGAAAAGAGCGCGAGATTGGCATCATGGATTGCAACAGTAGTCAATTGGTAAAGGGGACCAAGTCTGGCTACGATGCATTTGATTCTTTGGAATGGGACCCCGATCTCCCAACTACATCCGCCGCTGACGATTCTCCTCAACCCATTACCGTGAAGCCTCGAGCTCTCACCTACACCACAGTTGGATCACTCGTCGATCCAAATGCTGTTCCTCAATTCTCGGCTCCCAATCGCATCCAACGTGAAGGCGCAAACCGACGTCCTTTGATCTCAATCATCCGGAACCAGCAATTCGAATCTCTTTTTCAGAATCGAGGACCACCACCTCCATTGAATATGTCAAACTCGATGCATTATGCTCAGAATCTTAGTCGCAGCCCTCCTCAAGCTGATACCGCCGCGACGTCAAGCTCAGGTAGATCCTCTCAATCCACAACAAGCCAAGCTCGATTGAATGAACAAGAAAAGGAAATGCTAATGAAACAAGTTCAAGAGAATGGTCCACATCTTATGAGTGGAAACATGTTCGTCTCTTCTAGGTCGGTTTCGCTCATGTCCAAGGATCAGGGCTTTGAAGTTACTGAACCAGAATTGGACACGCGCGGCCCTGCGATCAACATGCAAGGTCCAATTCAAGGACTGGAGAAGATGCAGACTCTACAAAGATTATCCAAGTTTGACAATCCGATGCAAAAGGTGGCGCGAAGCCGGCTGTCCGAGTTTGCAGTTTCCAATACTCAGGCAGTACAGAACCATGCTGCTAGCGCAGATGCGTTTGATATTCCTGCCTACAATCATCAATCTGATGAGTCTGGACAACTTAATTTAGACTACAGGTTTCCTCCACCTGGTTTTGGTCTGTCGACACCGATGCAGAAAAACCCTTTGCTTCGAGCTACCAGCAGTTTTTCTGCCCCATCCAGTCATATGCCTTCCCGACCACCAGGATATCCGCAGCCTCTTACTGCTGGTCCTCCTGGACAACGTCATTACAACTCAAGCTTAAGTCAATATTTTTCAACTCAAAGTGGTGCCGATATTCGATCAAGAGTTGCTAAGCAAGACATGGAACCCCAAGATGCACAACTTCAATTGCTCGTGCAAGCGTTCTCACGCAGTACAGCTCCACAGCTTCAGAGTGCTCCGCAATCTCAACAAGAATATTCTGTTGGCGAGAATTCACAGCTTCCAACAGCTCCTCCAACACCTCCAATGGCCTCTCAATCTCAAGAAACACAGTACTTTGACGGTGTTATTCCTATCCACATTGGTCTCTGCAATACTCCCACCCACGACACCCTTTCTCCTCACGATGCTCAAAAGTGGTACCCGATGGGGTTTTCAGACAGCTACGATGGTTCATGGGACAAAATGTCTCAAGCGAACAAATTAAAGATGAATCTACCAGAATACGTCAAAAAGGAGAGAACCGCCGAAGAGAAAGCTAAGCTTGATGAATGGTTCTATAATGGCCAGGGCCGTTTTTGGGAAATGGCTGAGGATGACCATCTTCAAGAGCACAAGGAGAGATTAGCCAAGAAGATTGACTTTGGTCCAATCGGGCCTCCAAAGAGGATTCACGGAGCTTTAAAGAGAAAGCCTGTCACAGTCGAGGAGGTTGAAAAGATGTCGACTGCAGAATGTGCAAAACCCATGATTGCAGCTCTTTACGGTACGATGCTTGGATACAGTGATCGCTCCACTCCGGGTTCTCGTGCCAATCTAAGCAAGTTCGTTGATAGCGACCCTGCTCATATCGACGCGACTCCCGAAGGCAACCAATCACTGTTTGGTGAAGACTGGGGTGTTTCAAAACCGGGCGCTTCCAGGCACCACTTCTAGTGGCATTTTTGAACTGGTGTTTTCAACAATCTTATGCCATGATGGCTACTGAAGTTTTCCTTGATTCGCCGTTTCACTGCATGCCTGATGAACGAATGACATGGGCCTACTTTTACACCTCCCCCCACTTGATACTTGGCATAACTCTCACCCTTTGGGGATGAAATTTCGGATGCAATTGCTTGGGGTAGAAACATTTTCTTTAGTACAATCACTTTCAAATCATCTTAGGTCGCATGGAGAGCTCGTGCATAATGAAGGCGGTCATGAAGGAGGTGAGATCATGAATCATGATGCATCAGAGAGTGTCTCTTAGCAGCGTTTCCTTTGATGAAATGAATGAAATACAATAAATCCAATGTCGAGTCTGATTTTAAAATGAATACGTGAAAAAAATACCTTGATTTTCAGAAATACTTTCAAAAGTAAATGTTTTTCTTCATAACAGTCAGTGTTCTTGGTTGTTCTTCAAACATTTACCACGAAGCCAAAGTCAAACATAAATTTTGAGATTCAACACGTAAGCATTTGCATTATTGTCTAAAGTTACTCTCGACAATATTAATTCCGTTAGTAGAATATACTCTCGCATATTCGCATATTCGCGTAGACAATTTCTGAATTTAAAGGTGAAGGTAACATTTGAAATTCAGTATGTGACAGCGTGCATTACATGCCGAATCATTTTTCGACAATCAACAACCATCACAGCGAGATATTTTGTGTATTCCTGCGAGCATGCAATCTGTGTCTAGACTCGAAACCCCATTTACATTTGCTGATATCTCTTATATCGAGCCCTCCAACCCTATGTACAACCAACCCTCTCATGACCTTCGATCATTTGCTGGTGATCTATTACACGGTACACTCCACGTCGTAAAAGGTCCATCCGCTCCCGTTTACTATATTGACATTATCCTGCACAGTTACATTGTATAATAAACAACCCGTGGTTCCGACCGCGAAGGATACGCACTTCGAATAGGTAGCCGCGGTGCAGTAGGTTTTGCAGGCGGTGGCGGTGGTGATGTTCGGGTTCACGAGGAAGGCGAGGTGGACACCTTTGTCGAAGCCCTTGACACTGCAGTTTGTTACTGCTGCACTCATCTGGTCGGCGGATCTGGGGATGAGTGAGCTGCTGAGCAGGGTGGTGAAGAAGGCGGGGAGATGCATGGTGCCTTGTTGGGTGTCTTGTCCGGTGTGTGCTAGTTGAATCCCGCGAATTGACTCTAAGAGAGATGAGAGATGTCTTAGGATCGAAATGCTCGTGAGAGGAGGAGGAAGCCGATGTTTGGATATGTGGCCAATTGGCGGATACTTATCTGAAGAGAATGGAATGCCAAGATGAGAGGACGTACTCCTTATATACCAGATCTGAATAAGTGAAATGAAGTACTTCTTTAGCAGATTCTGCAACGGTCCTTCAACCATTCAGAGACACTCAGTTATATTGTTGAAACGATTCGAGCTCAGTCATTGGGTGTGGCATCCCAAGCCTTTCTGGATGAACTTTTACGAAAGGTTGCAATATGAGCATAACATTTCCCACTCTATATCCAACAGGAACATATCTGCCGGAAAGAAACCTGCTTTAACGAGCAAGTCAGGTTCGGTTCTTGAGCCAAGAAGATTTTGCGTGGCTATGGAGCGAGGCAAAAGTTCAATCATATCCAAATAGGTCACCATGGAAAGATCGGAATTGCAGAGGTTCCTGAAGATCGGGAGGAAATCCGTGTGGAGAAGATCGTAAAGTGATGAAACTACGAGATGAGGCAAAATGCAGATCCATGTTTACCCCAGGTTTATCCCGCTTTAGGGGACATATGCCGGTACAGCTCGGTAAAACACGGAGTAATCAGGGTTGTGATCAAGCGGAAACATTGACCGAGTTTGCGGATGCGGGGATAATCTTCCATGAATGAGTTGGTGATGATGCGGTATATCAAGTACCGAAGAGCCTCTATTCTTCGTGTGCAACGTAACCACAAACAGTACTTGGCTGGAGATCAGAGGTTTCGCTTGTGGGTTTTTCTGAACTTCTCTTATGCCGGTAGTTAAGTTGGAGAAAATGTTCGATGGAAGTGTGCAATATAAACACGCGTCATTGTTTCAATCACAGATGTTGAAATCTGGTGGAGAAAGTCCCATAAGCGTCCAGACACGGAAGATTTGGCTAGCAAAGTGCTTCGAGTGGAAGAGCTACGCCACGATTCTTGATCAGATAATAAGACAAGCTTTGGAAGATAAGTACGGTCATCTTTGAGTTTGTTAGCTTCTTGCTAAGAGGTGCATCCCTTGGCTGCAGAAGATGGTTCCATATCTCGATATTAGGTAAGGATGAAAATTCTCGACTGCAGGAAAAATGCGTTTTCTATACTCTCAACCAATCTTTGTTATGAACTTGAGGTCTACAAGTGAATTGAGATGAAAAAGAGCATATATGTAAAACCTGAAGTTGAGATGGACAAGGAGTACGATATGTATGTGCGGTAAACTCTTCGCATCAGCCGGAAGAGCAGATCAAGCCTCGTCATATTTCTAAGGATGTAGAAGAAACAAGTATAAAACTCATCCCGATTCCGGGAGCTTGGCCTTGGACTTGAAACCACCTACTTAGACGTACGTATCCAGAGTCACGACTACGTCACGTGTTTCTTTCTTCCACCAAGATCAAGTCTGAGCAGTGGCCCAGTCGTTTGATTTGATGATTGTCCTCTTCAACTGTCTGCCTTGTCTTGTTCAGCCTGGTTGACAACCGTGGCCCATGTATTTCATCACCGGTGCTCGGTATATAGAACACGTACACGGAGGTATGGTTTCCGCTTCAGAACCATGTCCGAAAAAGGCTGAAAGGTTTGAGCAAACTGATTGTCAGAATGTATGACTGGTTGGGCGTCGAGCTCCACCTCCATCGCAATCGGAGTAAAGAAAGAAACATCAGATTCCAAAACTGGACAAATGAATGGCCCTCTTCTCTCATCTCGTCAACAGAATAATCAAACTTGGACATATCTCGGACTCCGAGAGATTGACTCAAGGCAACCAACAAGAGCCTAACAGGCGATCGAAGGATCAGAGGACAGGCAACACAAGACTGTGCCTCAAGTTACATTGCTTCGCATTTGTGGAACTTGAACTGCACCGAGTACGAGGAAGACTTGACAGATGGCTGGAGGGCGATCAGGTAGGCAGACTGGTAGAAAGTCCATTTGCAAAGAAAGAGAACGAGAGTCTCCTCCTTGTACACATTGATTGGAATGTTGGGTGAAGCAAGAACCGCATGGAAAGTGGAAATGAGGCTCGTATATGGCCGCACGTGATGCGCAAGGCCCCTTTCTTTCCAAAGAACGCCACTTGCCACAAAGAGTTGCTCAGCCACGCAATCTCCTCTGAACATCAGCGGCCATTGGATCTCGACGACTTGCATGACGCAAACAGACCAATCATCCGCCATGGCATCAAGGAGGCTGCAGGCATGTAGCCGCAAGTGTCCAGATTCTTTCAGTCGGTATTGGCAGGCAGCGCGCCATGGAAGCTGAACCTCGTCATGTCAACCATGAACTCTCGCCTTCAACCTCTTTCTTCTTGGTATATATCTTCTTTCCCATTCTCTTCCCCAATCTTCTGTATATAGCGACTCGATACATTGACTTGTATTGATTGATTCGTGACTGCGCATCCCGGGCGTGTACGGAACAAACGGCTTCACAATATCGCCATCGCCACAGCAGCTATGAAGGGCTCAATATTATCGACCTTTGTCTCCATTGGAGCTCTAAGTTCCTGCGTATCAGCGGTGGTTACCATTGGTATATCGAAAAGTCCGGAACCACTTCTGAGAAAACGATTGAACCCGCGGGGTACCATTACCGAATCGCTCATCAACAATATAACAGGAGGCGATTATGTTGCGAAAGTTACGGTTGGCGGACAGGCCGTTACATTGGCACTCGATACTGGAAGTAGTGACGTGTGGGTTTTGTCCAGTACGGCAGACTTATGTACATCGGCCGCACTGCAGAATAAATATCAGACAGGTGGATGCAACAGTGTTTGTGAGTAATCTCTGCCCTTCTTTACTAGGCTAACCTGCGCAGATGATTCTAGCAAATCCAAAACGTATAAACTAGTCGACCAAGGAGCTTTTGATATCACCTATGCAGATGGAAGTGGAGCACAAGGCGATTACATATCAGAAACATTAGCAATCGGCGGAAGTACACTTACTGCTCTCGAAATGGGTCTCGCGTCCACTGCCACGCTTCCTACAGGTCTGCTGGGCATAGGCTATGATGTGAACGAAGCATCTGACGATCCCAAGACACAACAAGAACCATTCATTTATCCAAGCATAATCGACCAAATGGTAACCCAGAAATTAATCAATATTCGAGCCTATTCCCTTTTTCTAGATGACCTAGAGTCCAAGACAGGAAGCATCATTTTTGGGGGTATGGACACTGCCAAATTCAGTGGCTCCCTCTACGAACTCCCAGTCGTTCCTGAAGAAGCCAGGAACGGAACAGCCATTTATGCAGCGCTTGCAGTAGAGATGACCGCCTTCGGCATGTCCTCTGGCTCAACCACCACCAATATGACCTCGAGTCGATTCGCTATCCCCGCGGTTCTCGATTCTGGAACCACACTGACTTACCTTCCCAGTACAGTCACGACTCAACTTTTCGCTGCCATAGGCGCTGTCGATGATAGTCAAAACTCAGGCGAAGTGTATGTGGACTGTAAAATTGGCACTCAGACCACAACATTTAATTATGGCTTCGGTGGTTCAGGCGGCTCTCCAGGTGTAACCATCCAAGTTCCGGCTTCCGAGCTCGTCTTCGACGTCTCCGACTCATTTGGGGCTCAATTTCCGCCTGATCTCCCCTTCTCAAATGTCTGCGCCTTTGGCATCCAATCCCTAGGCGATACAGGGCCTTATATCCTTGGTGACACCTTTTTACGCTCTGCGTATGTCGTTTATGACCTGAAGAACAACCTCGTTGCGTTAGCACAATCAAACTTTAACTCTGCTGGTACCAACATCGTTGAGTTCCAGGCTTCTCAGACGGCTATCCCATCTGTCAGCGGAGTAGCGGGATCGCCAAGCGTAACGGCATCAGCAACGGGTGGTGTGGGAGGTTTAGGAGGCCCAACAAAAACTGCAGGATCGGGAGGAACAGGAGCCCTTACGATAACTGTGACGAGTACGGCGGGAAGTAGTACTGGATCCAGTACGTCCAGTAAGAGTGCAGCGGTAAGAAGTACACAACCCCTTGATTGGAGTAGGTTACTAGTTCTTGGATTTTCGGGAGCATGTGTGGTGTTATGTGGTGCATTTCTAGTTGTATGATGAGATGAAAGTGATATTTGATCTATAAAAAGATGATTGGATTTTGGATATACCTAGAACATCGTTTGTCTGTATACAGTACGCAAGACTTAACTTCTCACTCGGTGGAAGCATTCTGGTGTATTCCCAAGCTTTCAGATGAATATCAGCTTCAGATGACCTTTTCTATATCAATCTCTCAGCCACATGTAACCACCGAGTTTTCCA
Source organism: Arachnopeziza araneosa (assembly GCA_003988855.1). Taxonomy (NCBI): domain Eukaryota; kingdom Fungi; phylum Ascomycota; class Leotiomycetes; order Helotiales; family Arachnopezizaceae; genus Arachnopeziza; species Arachnopeziza araneosa. The sequence goes on from QYAI01000233.1 coordinate 20,245, forward strand.
TATATTCGTGGTTCCACCTTGTACCACGTTGCATGGTGTTGTGGGGAATCCCTGCGAACGTTTCACGTTGCCGGCAACCTTATCCTGATTGATGGAATAATGTAGCTGCTTGAGTTTCCTACTAGATACTATATCAATTTCCAACGGCTAAGGAAAACATCCTCCGTATGTTGAAGTTAATATACGCCGACAATGGATGACCTATTGGGTAGTTCAGTCCTTGGGGAAGCGTGTCATGAGATGAGACGTACGTCAAGTGGGGAATGATAGAAGAGAAACATGTTTCCAATAGAAGAATAAATTATTTCATCCTCTTGTATAATGTATTCATTCTTGACTTCTCAAGATGTTGTTACTATATACTCTCGGCAGTCTCATTGCCAGCGCACAAGCAGCTCTCACATACAAAGGCGTCGACTGGTCCTCCCTCACCGTCGAAGAAGCCGCTGGACGGACCTACAAAAGCTCCTCTGGTGTTGTCCAACCCCTAGAAACCATCTTGAAGGCGAGTGGTGTCAACATTGTCCGACAGAGACTCTGGGTCAACCCTCAAAATGGAGATTACAACCTCGCGTATAACCTCAAGCTGGCTCAGCGCGCCCAAGCTGCCGGGTTAGATGTCTATCTCGATATGCATTTCAGCGATACTTGGGCTGATCCTGGTCATCAGGTACTTTTACATCTCATCCCGTAGCATGTACACAGGGTAATCGAGACAGGGCATCCCTTCTGGCTGGCCAACAGCTATCGGCGACCTCTCTTCGCGTCTGTACAACTACACCCTTCAAGTCGGGAATGCCTTTGCCGCAGCTTCTCTCCCACCTCCAACCATCATCAGCATTGGCAACGAGATCACTCCCGGCCTCCTCCTCCCAGTCGGATCCCTCTCATCCTCCCCCAACAACGTCGCTCGGCTCCTCCACTCCGCTTCCACCGGCATCCGAGACTCTTCCCTGGGCAACAGATCCAAGATCATGATCCACATCGACAACGGCTGGGAGTGGAGTCGGCAGCAACATTGGTACACCACCGTCCTCGCAGCCGGTCCCTTCCTGCCCACCGATTTCGACATCATGGGCGTGAGCTACTACCCCTTCTACTCGGCCTCGGCCACCCTCGCATCGCTGAAATCGAGCTTGGCCAACATGGCGGCGACCTGGAAGAAGGACATCATCGTCGCCGAGACCAACTGGCCCTTTAGCTGCCCGAGCCCGAAATATGCCTTCCCTCCCGACGTCAGCAGCATCCCCAAGGGTGCAAACGGCCAGACGCAGTTCCTCCAGGATGTGACCAGCATCCTGCAGAATACGACTGGTGGTACCGGGTTGTTCTATTGGGAACCGGCTTGGATCGATAATGCGAACCTGGGCTCCAGTTGTGGTGATAATCTACTGGTTGATCCTAGTGGGGTGGCGAGGAGTAGTTTTGGTGTTTTTCAGGGGATGTGAGAGGGAAGGGGAGGTAGGTTTGAGGTGTGAGGTTTGAGTAAGGTGCGTTCAGCACGCTGGTATTATGACGACAAGATTTCAATAGATTTAAATTATAAGTCACTATTATTTAATTCTCGTGAGTTTATACATAATTCAACTCGGTTCAACTTACAAGATTTGAGACCCATTCAGCTCTTGATGTGTTCTGATTATGTCCAACTTGGAGTTGGTTCTAATTTCAAGTCAACTTAATGACTGAATCAGGTCGAGTTCGGATGAACAGTCTGTTCTCAATTGGAGAGAGCTTATCCAAGCCAAATCTAATCATCAGAGCAAATCGACAACTATCCTGCTCATTCTAGTCCGCTTCTCATTTTTCATTTCTATCCCCTCTACTCGCCTCTAGTCATCTTATTTACTCAATTTCGATGCTCTCTATAACTTCATTGTCCAAGACAGTCTAAGACATTGATGTACTCTAGGTTCAATTCTCCAACAGTAGATTAAGACACCTCTTGTCCTTCCACAATATTTCCCCACACAGTACCCAAAGCAGACACCACCCTCGTCCTTGGAACCACCCACTCGGGCCACTCTGCCTTCAGCCTCCCCAACGTCGTCCTAAAATACTCAAACCTCTCCTCCCTCCTCTCCTCCCCATCCCAGACCACCAGAACCAACTCCTCCAACCGCGGAAACCGCCGCACCTCATCCCAGATGAAGCCCGCGCGGTCGAAAAGATCCACCTCCGCATCCAGCGTCAGGTACCTCACCCACCTCCCCTCCACCTCCACCACCTTGGCCTCATTCCTGCGCGGACTGAACACCTTGCCAAACCACAGGGTCAGCAGATAGTCACCGGGACCGCGCTGCTGCGCTTCGGGGCCGAGGGCTCCCGTCCCGGACCCGAAGCACAGCGTGTCGATGCCGTGGTGGAAGTAGACCCGTGCTGGGTAGACGGCCGTTCCGAAGGAGAGGGAGTAGCGCTGCAGGGCCTCGGAGCGCGATTCGTGGCAGATCTGGAGTGCGAGCGGTGCTGCCGGTGTCTCGCTCCGGGGCACCCAGCCTCGGAACCCAAAGGCCTTGAAGAGGATCTTGACGCCGACGTCTCGCGGTCCCGGGAAGGTCGCGCGCCAGATCTTGAGGCGGAGTTCGAGCGGGAGGTTGGGGAACAGAGTGAATCTTTCCATGCCGAGAAGGGCTGTCGTTTGATGGACCTTTCCTGAGATAGAATCTAGGAGATTGATTTAAATGAACATGGTATCAAACGATCAGAGAGTCTGTTGAGGTTTAATAAGTAATCTGATGTCAGTGACCTTGATCTTGAATCAAGCTCACCGACGTGAGACGAGGGTAATTCGCCTAACCGTGCCTTTGGTTAGTAAGCAAAGGGGAGACAAGAGGTCCCAGACAGGTAATATCCATGAGGCATATAGAAATAAATAAGTCGTTCCTGTTTCATCGCCAAGAACCTCTTTAGCTTAATGGTAAACACCACCTTTCGCAAAGAGCCGATCGACAAAAATAAAAAGGCAGAAAACCGGGCGGGTAGGGTTTGTGCTTCTCGCGAGTCCTCGAGGACTTGGGAGTTTCGTTTTTTGCCGTTTTGTTCTTTGCTATATGTGTATAATTTGATACTTTTTGGGAAGTGGGCATCGGTGTTCAACTGGGCTTTGCAGCATTCAATAGACTTTCATTCCATCGAAATGTGAGAATCTTGGGCCTTCTTTCAGTATATTTTTTCTCTTCTCGACTTTGGCGGTCATGGTTTATCATTTTCTCAGCTCTCGAGAACAGTTGAACGACTCATGTTTCCGTGTGCAATCTTCTCCTCACTTCTTCATATTCAGTCCTGTGTTGATTTGAACGAGCCAAAATGCATTCATTTTAAGCGATCTTCTAGACTCACTTCTACGGTTTGATCTATTGGTTCGCCATCATCTCCATAATGCCCCAAGTCGTCAACCCACAGCGTACATATCATAGCGATAAACGCAAAAACGCCTCCTGCTCTAAAAGTCCATACAATCTCCAAGTTACTCTTCCCTTTGGCTTTGGAATCCGTACTCATCGACACGACTCCCATGCAGAGCGCCATGATAATCTGCGGGAGACAAATCGAGAGACCGTGAAGGCCATATATAAACCCCTCATGGGTGGAAACACTCTCACCATCTTCCACGTTGGTCAATTCTTTGTAGTCATCCCGACCCGGTTGTCGAGAGATCTCAGCGCCTAGGAGCGCATAGGGTATCCAATTCGTCACGGCCCAGCTGAAACCTACAATGGTGAAGAGAATAACCGTGCCTTGAGCGGTTCTCACAAAGAATGTACCGAGCATGCAGAGGCCGAATACGGCGTGAGACAACATCCAGATGTGACGCATGGTAAATAGAGCGGAGATGTTACGGATTTTTGTCGTCCAGGCTGGACGGAGTGCACGGTCTCCGGTTGCGAGGTAGGGGAGCATGATTGAGGTGAGGAGGGAGAAGGCGCTGTAGGTGAGGAAAGCGAGGGAACCAAGGCGAGGTGGTTCGCTTTTTGGATTATGCCATACCTTCGATTTGGAACTTTGACCGTCGGCAAAGCTGTTGACGTATCTGAAGTGCGTTAACTGTTGATTCTTGAAATAAGTATCACTCAAAAGACCTACGTTACGGCATAAAAGTAAAATGGAAACCATCCAAGCCAGGCAAGAAATTGCACCAAGCAAATCTTCCTGAACTGATTAGACGTCCCTCTCAGCAGCTTCAACTGCTCTCCCAGTCTCCAGCCTTTCTGTTTCTTTTTTCCAGCGTTTCTAGATCTTCTCGATTCAGAAGATTGCTCGAAGGCTGAACCGTCATCTTCATTGCTCACGCAGAAGCAACTGATCCCTAGCGACACGATCAAACATGCTGTAGCAAAGAAGGTCATATCAATCAAAACGGTCCGACCCTTGGTTTCCTGAATATCGCGAGAGCGACTATCCAAAAACGCAGCAAAATTCCCAACTACGCCTCCTACACTGATATATCTCCCAGCCCACGCATTGGCTTCTGCCTGTTCCCGGAGCGAACATCCATCCGTAACCAGGACTCTCATACCAACTTGAACCGCCTGAACAGCCGAATACATGGCCCATACAAAGAACATGGAGAAAACAGCCAGGACTGTCTGTCGAGTGTCTTTCGATGCGTCACGTGACACCAACAGGTCTGTGAAGGGCCGCGCCCAAGCAAGACACAGCATAGAGATGATGAGCCATATGGCTCCTATGACGATGAAGGGTTTTCGTCGTCCCCATGATGATTGATATCGATCAGACCAACTACCAAAATATGGTTGTAAAACCGCGCCGCAGATGGGGCCAGAGAGAAGCGTGAGTGAGATCTGGCTTTCGGTAAGGCCCAGAGATGTCAGGTGAGGCTTGAAGAACGTTAACCTTTTTCTTCAAAAGAGACGATTAGTAGATGGATTGATGAGAACTCACAACTCCTTGACCGGCAAAAGCTACATAAAAAACACCCAACCTGTGAAGAATTAATACGTCTCAACATAGCGAAAGGGGGAGACGAACCCTCCAAATCCGACCGGTGTTAAAAATGAGCGCCGCTTCTTGCCATTGACGACTGGCATATCAGAACTCTCCTTATCTAGATAACTAGGATCATCCAGCTCGACATCCATCTTCAGGATGTATGCTGTGAGGAGCAATGCTGAATTGAGCTCGAGATGGTCGATACGGAATCACCTGATTTAATCTCCACCGGTTCGCGTGGCTGCAAATTTTGGGTTCGAGACTCTCTCTCCCCTATCCCGTAGTAACATAATCAAGCAGACTTCATCGCATCATGCTGCTTTGATCAGGCGTCAAATCTAGTCGGTAGCGGGGCGATATCAACAATGTCTTCGTTGTGTGTGAGCTGTCTCCTACCCAGCTCGTGCTAAGCTAGTTTTCTCCACCGCGGGTGTGCTAGGAGTGATATACATTATGCTCGTACTACCATCAGTCCAAGCATTGAGAAGCGAATCTGACGTGAGATGGCATACCATCCCCCCTTGAAATTCTAACGGTGAATCACTGCGGGGTACCCATGGCGTACTGTACTTAACAGCTCACATCGTAATATCCTTACACGCTGCACACATATATCTCGGAAGAGGCAGCCACTCCCGTATCTACCATGGACAAGCCTGCATGGTAATCGTCCAGATAAGCACCAGGAAGGAATCCTTTATATAAAATAGATTAATGGAGCAGCTAATCGCTGAGATCTTACTGGCCCTAGCTGGGTTCGTCAACATCCTGGTGAAGGGTAAATATTCGGAGGCTCCGGAGCTATGACGATACATAGATGGGTATGTTTCGCCATTTGAGGCTCTGATTTTGCCATTAAATATGGATTTCGAATCGGTATCAGAAGTTCATTGAAAGAGTCGCCTTTGTCTTTCGCAGTCTCCATTCAATGTGAAGAATTGTATTCAGATTTACCTAAATATTAGGGCTTTGCAAAGTAAGGAGCGAAGCCAAGGGCTGTGCCGTATTACAGCATAAGGGTACGACTAGATCCATATCCGCATTGAAACACAAACATTTGTACAGAGCGTAGATCTTGAAAACGTATCATCCCTTAGCCGTAAAAATCGATACAGACTGGAAGCAAGGTAAGTAATATATACATATTTCCGTGGGAACTATGGCAGGGTCACGAACCGTCAAAAGAAAAACAATGCTGAGCTGAATGCATTGTCTAAGGATAATACGATATCCGTTGCAGTAATGAGAAGAGTAGCAGGAGGAGGAGGTTGTGGAATACATCCTTCTGTTGCATAGATTTGAGAACTCTATCTTCTAGATAAATCGCGAAGCACTCCTACCCACACTGACTCACATTTTCCAGGTGCAAGGCAGCTGCAGCAAGCCCAATGGGCTCCGTATCAATGGTATTTCGTGTCAATTCTGCTGCTAGTTGTAATTAACCTAACACTGGAAGCGGTGGAAGCTGTTGCCATAAGGGATATGCGATTTGCTCAGCAAGCCGGTAGTGACCGAGTGGTGTTAGCATTTAAGCTCCAGTTAGCTACCGACATTCCCCCGATCTCGCTTGCAGCGAAGGTTGATACATTCTGATTTTTTTTATCTCGGTTTTGGCGTTTTCAGGAACGCGACGCGGGTTGTGCGGCCGCACCGCGGCGCCTGGAAATCTGGCCGTGGTTGCGACATGCAACAAAAAAGCGAGAGAAGATTATCTTGAACAAACCAACTCTGAACACGATATTTTCTTTTGCTTTAACCCATATCAGTGTTGGTCCCTTCTTACAACCATGCAGTAATCTAGAGTTTAGTAGATGTGTGATGGCGCGGTCGCAGAATTTACGTGCGCCGACTACTATGCAGGAAGAGGGGAGGATCGAGCGAGGCTAAAGAAATCAAAAGATGTTTGCTCGCACCATAAATGATTCTGCTAGAGTATTTCCCAATCTCAATTTACACTGCGTGTAGAATCTCCTCGTTCAGATAACTTCTCCATTTGTACATAGAACAGTACTTTACTGTGGCCTTCTTCCAACTTTCCCGTAAAGTAAATATCCTACCTAAATCAACATTCTAATCTTTTTCTCTCTGGCTCAGCCCACCAGGAATCTTCTGTTCTTATTGCGAGATAGACTACGGAGGGAATCTTTCCTATTTCTTCCCTATTAAGAGAGCCTGTAACGTTGAAGTCGTATATAAAATATGCTTGCATAGGATTCTCCGAGTCAAAATTAGGAAGGAAATGCATAGCATCATAGCATTTAGCCTGCAAATCCTTATTGAAGTCGCGCTCGAGTATCTGCTCACAAAAGTTACGCCTGAGTCGATATACTCGTTCCTCTCGTTCTCATGGAATGTCTGCCACAAAAACACGAATGATGACTCGTTGTGCGTTGTTCGTTTCGTTGTTCATCTCGTTGATTCAAAATTGGATCCTGACCTGAATACATCGAGGCGGTCAAAACCCGTCTTTGCTAAAGCGTCGGGAAATCGTAAGTCAAAGCTTAAATATCACAATCTTTACTCTACTAAAGTCGATAAAAATTCTAGACGATAAAAGATAAGTATCTAAGAGCTCCGCATTTAGGTTTTAAGTGCTCGTTTAAAACGTATGAATGATCGCATGTAGACCTGGCATCACAATTCACGGTACACAACTACCTATTAAGAGTGAGTTGAATTTCTTATTCTACCAATCCTATTTCATTATATTCCCCGCTCTTCCTTTCCTAGCTTCCTCCTACTCCCTTTTGTTTAGCTTCAAGGAAACGACTAACCTTCGTCATGAGTGACTTCTCTGCCCCAAGCTTCAAAACCTTCCACAGCACCACGACGACTCTACTTATTGAGATCACGACGCAAATTCTTTATCATGTCATTGTGACACTTGGTCACTGCCTCTTGGCGGCGGACAGTCGAATATGCCTTTGAAGCACCCGAGAGTCTCTGTCGTCGTTAGGACTATATGAAAATATCATGGTTTCAACTCTGCCTCCCGTGTTCTGGTGCAACATCCTCAGTCGATGATCTCGGGGTATAGAGCTTGCTAAAGATCTTTGGCCCATATGATCGCATCGAATCCCAGGTTCGCAAGTTTGAAACGTGTGGACACAAGAAAAGGAAGCTCCATGGACTGCATCTCATACTCAGTTTTCGAGAGGCTGGAATAATTTTATCCGCTGGAAATGTAGAATAGAGAGAGAGGTAAATATATATTGCGGGACGTGGTATCCTCTTCCATCAATCCGTTCCTCAATCTATGATAGGGTCCTCTAAACCTAAACACTTCTGGCAAAGATGTCCTCCGCCGTACTCCGGCTTTCCTAAATGCCCCATAACGTTCTCCTGTTCTGCGCGGGAATAGTCGCGACAGATTAAGATCGAATCGGGTGGGGGGCGTCTTTTGCGTAATTCCTCCTTGCGCATTGTTGCTATCATATCTTCCTCCGAGGTAGCGCTCTGGTAAGAGATTAGGCTAGGTGCTTCTTCACAGTCATTGCTATCATTGTAAAGATGCAGACGTTTTGCATCGACTGGCACAAGATCTGAATCTGGGGCCTTGCGTTTCTTTGGACTTTTGCTGCGCCCTCTCCCAGTGCTTAGTTGAGCGAAGGCAGCGGGGTCCAAGGTTTTTGTGATTTCGTAGAAACCATTCAAGCTCTTTTACTGTACCTTGATCAGCCGCTCTGGGCCTTGTTCTATAAAGGCCTTGACGAGTGGGAAGATAGCCCAGGCGAACCGAGCAAGGAGGAATTCTGTCGAAACGCTAGCAGCTATCTCTACCGGCCGGTTGTGAAACATGCTACCTAGCTCGTATGTAATCTCTAGGAAGTGAGCGACCCATTGATTACCTTTACGAGCAATAACGAATTTACGATCATCAAATGCGCGGTGGAGATCTAGACGTAGGGCGATAGCATTAGCTATGTCATCAGTACTCAAATCGCCTGATATATCTCGCCGTGCGTTATACTTTTGCATGCCATTCTGTCGAAACCAATCCAGCTCATTCCTCGGGCATAAATGCGCTCGTTCGATGTAATCTCGGTGTCTGGATATTGCACATCCCCGATCTCGTGCAATGACAGCGGCGCTGACCGAGGAAACTGAAGGAGTACCGCAAGGCTCTATTGTCTCTTCTTCTGCGCCTTGAGTTCCTCTGACCCATCTCGTGAACCTGTAATCGTGAGGGAATGGCCAGTAGTCGAAGGATATGTAAACAGGGTATTTGTAGTATTCTCGATCGCTTGAGTCGAAAGGCGAAGCAATTGGATTAGGTATATGGAAATAGTACTTGTCATCTCCAATTTCTAATTTATCTCCATCCCGCTGTCGTGTCAAGTATCCAATTTGATTGCAAGCGACAATCGCGCAAACTAAAAGGCGGTCCCGGCATGTAGTCCTCCATTCCGGGCGTCCCATGCGTATAGTTGGAGGAGGCAGTTTTGCTGGTAATCTTCGGAGTATGCTGGGTGTTTGAAGGCGACTAGCCTTGTGGTGTTCGTGTACACAGGCGATGTGTGGTCGTTGTCTTGGGTAGGAGGTCGAACCGCAGGGCGGATGATGCAGCTTCTTAAGATCACTTAGCATCAGATTAGCTTACACAAACTTTCTAGATAGCCGTAGCGATAGGTGTACAGAGATTTCAACTTTGGCTGTCGTGATAATTCCAAGGAGATTCCCCCGCCAACCACCAATGTCTGTACATCGACGGCAGCACCTCGCGCAACATCAAAGCCAACGAGGCATGGACGAATGGTCATCCAAGAGCATAACAGCCACGGTACATGGTTCGAAGGAGATCCGCCAGCTTCCTTTCGACCAGTTGGACAAATGTTGAATATTTTTTGCACCAGGATTTATGGATCAGAGAACACTTACAGGAGCTTTTAAGGCCTGAGGCACCAAGGCTAACGAGCATCCTGAGTTTCCTCTCTCAGACGAAGCGGTCAAAATTCGTCTTCGCCAAAGCATCAGGAAATCATAAAGTGGAAGCTCAAATTCTACAGTATTTACTGAACCAAACTCGATAAAACTTTACGACATTAAAAGATGAGTATCTAAGAGCTCCGACCTTAAGTTTCAAGTGCTTGTCTAAGGCGAGTATTGCCATTTTGCGGTTTTGATTTTTTCGTTTGGCGAAGACCAATTTTGCCCGCCTCGCTGAGAGAATTGATCTCGATATACCGAGAAGTTTCTGTAGTATAGTTAGCAGTTGGAACTAGTACAATCATCGTCGTGGACTTTTTTGAGAGTTTCAGCGACATCGTTCCTAGCAGTCGGTTGACGCGAGCAACACCAGTACCTCCTCGGTCGGCCTTTGTCTCTTGCGAGAGGATAAGCCGTTCCGCAGCTCGGTATTTGGTCTACCAGCTAGACGGCATGATCTCCACAATCTTTCCATTGGCTGCTCATTATACCTGCTTCATAGCATTGACAAGCGCAAGACAAGGGAATCCCTCTCCCCTCACTGTGCTTCGTTGCGAGGTTGCACCGTTTTACGACTAGACTTTCGCTGCCAAAATCTTGCTCAAGGAAGATCCTTGGGGCGATGTTCTTCGTCAATGTTAGTTGCGGCAGTTGGGGCGTTTGGTAACCGCTGCACATATACTTCCAATACGTAGATGAGACGCATCGTTTTCTCTTCAACTTATGTTGTTCTGACTTTCGTCACTCCTTTCCACTCCTCATATTCGAGACTGCTACAATGGAGAGTTTAGCCGAAAGTACAGTAGGCACACTCAATGCTGTAGTATGGATTTCTGCCTCTCTAGCTCTGATTTTAGTGATCGTTCGATTCTATGTCAGGATTTGTCTGAAGCGAGCCTTCGGGGCTGATGGTGTGACGGTGCTTATTGCACTGGTATGGATAGAAATTCCGAATGTAAGGTCGCTTTACTAGCGGATATCGGCGAAGTACTAGCCATCCTGACCTGTACTCTGAGCAGGACTTCTTTTGCCATCACATTACTCCGCATCGTGATCCAGCCTAAGATGAAAGCAATACTCTGGTTCATTATCATTATCATGAATATCGTCAACTTTTTGACTGCGGTCTTTGTCTTTGCTCAATGCGAAGACCCAAGGCATCTCTGGAACCCGGCTATTCCATCAAAATGCTGGCCTACGCATGTCTTTACAAATCTTTCGCTATTTGTAGGAGCATATTCCGGAGCTCAGGACTTCATTTTAGCCCTCCTCCCTTGGACGATTGTATGGAATCTTCAGATGAGAAAGAAGGGGAAATTCGATGTTGCTCTTGCCATGAGCTTAGGTATCTTGTATGTTCTGCTCACGAGTACTCTAAATCCTGGCTCACCTTCCTAGTGCTGGCGTTGCTTCTATTATGAAAACCACTTATCTCGTTGAACTTTCAGCAAAAGATGATTTTACTTGGGCCCTCGCTCCTCTTCTGTAAGTTATACTCGTGCTATCGAATGGTTTACCTTAAGCTGACACGATTAGCTGGTGGGCAGCTGTTGAGGACGGACTTGCGATTGTCGTTTCCAGCATTCCAACCCTTCGATTTCTTCGAAAAACTATAGGTAGTTCGGCTCCAAACGGGGAGTCAGAAAACGAACCAAGCCATGCCTCAGAGTCTAGCTCAAACCCAAGGTTTATACCTATCGAGTCCAGATCAGAAGGTTATCCTTCAGATGGCGATGATCAGAGTGACAGAGGTATCTTAAACGGGCAACGAAAAGAAGAACACCAGATGTATGAGGTTTCGGGTTTAGAAAAAGGTGTTGGAAAACATGGCATCCAAATGACTCCCGAGCTACATATAGTGTCTGATTAGTGTGTAAGCTAAGAAACGTATTTTGTTGGAATTTCTTGATTGGCTGCAATATATTTAACGGCGGCAATCAAGTCGCACAATATCAAGATCGGTTGGTTCCTATCCGCTGCTAAGCGCAACATTCCAACACCGAGTACCTAACCTCATAAGGCTACAGTCAAGGAATTCATCAAGTCACACGGAAGCCTCGTCACAATTTTTCTTCACTCAAGGCCTTTTCACCGTGATAAGAGGCTCACGCTCCTAATACTTCTCACCACCACTTTACCGCTCTGTTCCCTCGATGATGCAGACATTTACATCACAAGACCCCGGCCTCGCTGGGCATCTACAGACATGCGCTTTACATAGCAGCGAGGCAAGGACAGTCTGCTCAGGTGTCATGAAGAGAAGAGGCGTAGATTGTGTCAAAAATGCTACTGGTCCCTTCGAGTCTGGCATGATGCCTTTGTGCACCATTCACAAAGATCAGAGGAAAGAATCAGCGTGGTGTCGAGCCGTACTGAAGTGTGGTTTTGAATGTGGTCGGATCTGTTTATGGAAACCCCATGGATTCCAGCTCTGTCTCCAGCATCTGGAGCATCCCATGAGTTGCTACCTCCTCAATATTCCGCTAGAGATCCGCCTCCGCATCTATTCGTTCTTGTTCCCTGGTAAGCTCATACCTGCTCGGAATCCATACCCTGCAATCCTGCCTCTTGGTGGCAAGCTGCTACCTACGACGCTCCTCCGAACCCATCCTCAGATCCGCGATGAGGCTGTGCGTCTCCTATATGCCGGCAAAACCTTCACGATTGAGGTCAATACAGATGGCCTGACCATGTGCAACGCCTATGCCGCCCCACCACAGGCCCATAACCGTGGTAATCATGCGCTCCAGGACTATCAGATGCAGATGATGCTTCTTGCGCAGCAAAATAGGAGACGTCTTATGATGCCAAGGGCTGGGTTGAATACTGGCTCGTCAAGTTCAAACAGCGGCACACCTTCCCATTACACGCTTCACGAGTGCATAGCTATTCCTTCCATATATAGATCAGACCATCCTGCCTGGCAGCCCACGCTCAATCCCGAATACTTTGACATGGTTCAATCCTTCCTCGTCCATATCGTCTTCGTTCGTCCAGCCGTCCAAGGACAGCAAATTTATACGCCAACGGACGACCACGAGAAATTTCTAGAGTCAAAGCTCTACGACTACTGCGATAGTATCCACAAACTCATTGGGAGATTCCAGCTTATGCCTCGACCTATTGCCAAACTGGATGTGGTTCTCAACTTCGGCAAGATCCAGATGGAGCGAGAAAAGATCATATACATGGCCCAAGTCCTCCTCCGCCCGTTTCAACGCCTCCGAAACATCGGAACCGTACCCATGCCTAAGATCACCTATCTCAACTTCGAGGACCAAGAAGTGGACATCTTAGATCTTGCCGAGTCCGTCATCTCCGCCAGCGATCTCACCTTCCGCGATGATCTCCGCACCTGGACGAGCGATCTCTGCAGCTCGCGATCCGTGCTCGACTCGCCCATCTTCAAGGCATACTGGCAACTTGAACAGCTCTTGTCGGGCATCAAGAGCCACCACCAAGACCCCAGGTTCTCTCTGTTCCAGAAATTACTCAACACGGCCAGAGTGGCGCGTGAGGCGGATGACCGCCCTAGCTTTAGGCAGGTCTGGGATGAGTTTTTGAAGATTTGGTTCGAGTACGTTGATGATCAGAAAAAGTTTGAGGTCAAAACGTCTGATTTGATCTCTGATATCTGGAAAACGATTGAGTGAAAGTCGTGGCTTGGGAGATGTGGACGAGCCGAGAATCGGGCACAAAGGGGTACGCTTCAAATGGCTACGCTTTTTCATAACTTTCCCGCTTCATAACTGCGCTCGAACCACCCTCAATTTGCTTACTAATTAAAATAAAATCACATGATCCGCTCTTTTAATCCACTCATCTACAGAACAGCCAATCAGAGCCTCTGAGTTCAGAGCTAATTCTCTCTCCCACCTAGCAAATAATCGTTCTTTTTCCTCGTCATCTAACTGGCTAGCAATATCGCTTAGTTCAAAGAAACGTTACCTAATCTGATCCAGAGTCTCACTCATATTCAGCTTAGCTAAGCTCTCACGTGAGATTATATATGATGACTCATTCTCTACATCAACTAGCTCCCTAGAGAGATAAATATCGAAGCCTGACTCATCGAATTAGTGTGTATATTCGCTCTAGTTAGACTCTTCGATTAAACCAAACTCAAAAGCATAAAGCACGTGACAGCAGGGCAGCTAATAAGAGCGAGTGAACTGGCAGTCGCATGTATTAGTAAGCTTAGATTCGTAGCCAGACTTGGCAAGCGAGGCGGCCGCCTTGATTTGATCCAATAGAAGGAGTTGAACCGGATATGGAAACTCGCTTAGCTACGGATATTCGAGAGAGTAGCTAAGCTTCTTTTTCGACTAGTCATATGCGGCCTTTTAAGCACGTGATTCATACTTTTTAGAGCACTCAGCAATAAATAAGATAATTCCTGCTAATAAGTACTTCGGGCGCACAGTAAGCTTAATAAGACTAGCCAGAGCCTTAAGCGAGCGGTGCCAAGCCTCAATTGGGTTAGTCGTAGTAACCTGAAGCAATAGAGGGCTGTGATCACGTGCAAAATGAGCCTACTTTTCGACCTCTGGCAGCTAATTATGTTTAATATAATCGGCTGACTCAGCGCTAGCTGCTAAGTTAGTCGAATCGCCTGGTTGGTAGATTCGATCGCACCGGCTTTTGTTCGGCGATTGCAGAGAGCTGCTAGGAGAGCCGCACGTGACTTTGCATTTGCTGTCGTGCCTAGGCGACGTTTTATTGTTCGGTAGCGTTCGAGTAGAAGTGGTCATGCTTGGCGACCGGATATGCTATCAAGGTTGAGGGTCAGGGCTCAACTGCCAAAATAGTCATACTCGACTTTTTCTTTTGCTGGTTCTGTTTTAGTCTCTGGACGTGAGCAGCGGCCGCTTTTCCCTGAGCCGGGAGTGAGCATTCCTGAGTCAGCCGGGACACCTAAGGTTCTCTTTTGGCTCCCTAGATACTTGTTTTGACCCCCTCTGATCCGGCTATAGTTGCAAGGCGTGTTTTCATACAAGGTAGAAATAGATATCTATTATACTGCTTCTACTCCGTCAAATCAAATTGAGTAGCCAGACGACTGAACAGCTCAAACTCCATCCGCTTATCAGCCTTTGGACCCTCACGTATTTGACCCATTATATCAGAGCCAGGTGGGAAATCATGCTCGAACCGAGGCTCACCAGCACCCTTCATATTAAC
>QYAI01000234.1:0-29540 GCA_003988855.1 Arachnopeziza araneosa
TTTCCTTCGTAGCTAGCCTATAAGTAAGAACATATTCAGACTACATTCGGGGTACTCCCATATACCCCTCGCAGCAGTGTTCGTGCTTGTGCCGTTACATAAGTAATATAAAGAACTTCTTATATTAGCTTTCATCGACGCTTTACTGTAACCTATCAAATAGGCTTCACATAACAATCTCCCCTGGCTACATCACAGATTCGGCTAATCCTTAGCGGCGTGCACTACAACCCTTCTACATAATTCCAAATATAAAGCCTCGACATTTCTCAGCCTTACATCGAGCAACTATATTTCAAACCTGCTTGATAATAGCTGAACAAGAAAGCACTAATACTAGGCATTAAAGGCTAGCCATTAGAAGTAATGGATAGTTATTACGAAACATCTTACAAGGCTTTGATTAGACCAATACCGCCAACTATCAACCTAGAGAATATCGCCGATTCACCTGCTCGTAAGACTTGCGAATATTGCGCCACTATAATACCGGATCGTAGTTAGTTTGTTAGTGCAAAATTACGTATAAACTTCGAGCGTATTGACCTGTATCCGGATTTTCCGAACCTGAAAGCCTCAGCGAAATTGGGCTGTGGATTATGTTATATAATTAGGAAAACAATTCGAGCTAATTGGGCCACCCGTGTTATAGAGGAATCGAGTAGAGGCCCCTTGAGTGTAAAAGTAGAACGATATAACGAGTTCTTTAGATATTCCTAGGATAGAAAAGTCAAACTGTATAGTGTTAATTTTAGCTCGGGGCTAGAACTAGGCGAAGACTTCGATTCCGCAACTAAAAAGAACAAAGAAAAGATCGTTAAGTTACATTTAGACTTGGGACTAGTAACCAAAACGCCTTTGCCGAGTTACTCTGAAGGTTATATAGAAATCAGTAAAACGGTATCTTTCAACGTATACGATTCTCAAGGTAAGTTTTAGCCAATATTGGTAGCCTCTATTGTGTCGCTGATTCAAACACTCTCGACAGATATGGGCCTACACTGACTGAATCGAAAACTGCCTAATCCATCGGCGTTGTCTCCCCAAAACTTGAACATGGTGTCAAAATGGATTAAGGAGTACACATCAAGCTATACTGAGTGTTTTCTAGATCATACTAATAGATAGTACCCAACTCGTTTAATAGATATTGGGTCTCTCAACCGTGAAATACTTCCGCGATTAGTAGAAACATACCATAGAGAGATACGAGGTGACTTCGCAGCTTTGAGCCATATGTGGGGAGAAATGCTGTATTGGCCCCCACTTCAGGCGTTCTACTCTAACTATAAAGAATTGAAAGCGGGGATTCAGAAATCAGAGTTGCCGAGGAACTTCCTTGACGCTATGTCAGTCACTCAAAAGTTAGGGCTACAATACATTTAGATTGACTCACTCTGTATTATTCAAGACGATCCCGCAGACTAGAAGAAGGAAGCCACAACTATACATGAAGTGTATAAATAGGCCAAAGTGACTATTGTTGCGTAAGTCTTGGATTCTAATATACCATTTCTTCCTGATTTATTTACAGAACTTTAGCAACCTCTACTCATGATGGCTTTCTCGAGCGCAATAACTCCTCATTGCCCGCAGTCAAAGTTGGATATTCGCTTAGCGGCAAGGAGGCCTGGTTCATTGTTTCTCCAGAATCTGAGACTGAGATGTCGTCATCAGCCTCCGGGCCGGGGCATTGGCTTGGGGATGTTGAAAGCTCCCTGTGGAACAGCAGAGGCTAGACTATGCAAGAACGAAGCCTCTCAACCCGGATACTACACTTTTGCAAGAACAAGCTCTACTTTGAATGCCGCACTCACGCGAAGTCGGAAGAGAATGAGCACATCTACAATGGGGGTCTACGCTTTGCTCTGTGGCAACACGAAGAGAAGCAGCAGGACAGAAGGCATACAAAGCCCTCTATAGAGGTTCTTGATGCTTCCAGGGCTCAAGGATTAAGTGTGAAATGGACAAAGATGCTGAGCGAATACTCTCGAAGACGCCTTACAAACAGCAGCGACAAATTGGTCGCAATCAACAGTATAGCACAAGAGATGTTGAAATCGCTGCCTGTCTTATACATTCATTTTGCGGGTAAGGTAACACCCTACTAGTCGGCCACCCCCCCAAGTCGGCCACCTCGCTTATTTCCCACCACCTCACTTTGAACTACTATAACTTTTTTATTCCTGAACTATTATACAATCCGATACAGAGTCATTATCTTCAGATAATTCACTGTCTTCTCTTTCAATCTGGCGATCTCCAGCTTCAATCTGAGCCTTTCTAATAGCCTGAATCTGCACAAACTTGGAATTTGGACTCGTCTGTACTTTTCGTCTTTTCCTTGGTTCCAACTATACAACCCTAGCTTCTAATTGTTTAATCCGATGCTCATGCTGGGCAATAACAAAATCCTTCTCATCAAAGCCCTTGGTAACCTTCCTAAAGAGAACCCTAGAAGTTGCAAGGTCGACATCTCCAAGTTGCATAATCTGGCTGGCCTGTTCTCTTATATCTTTACTCTTTTAAGGTATTTCCCAAGGAACAAATAATCTATTAGCATTCCAATTTGGCACATATTGCTCTCCTACAGGTTCGGGGGCTCTCTGAACTGGCTTATTACTATTTTCAAGTAATAATCGGTTCATAAGGGGCTTGGCCATATTGACTGGCTATAATCCTGAAGCTTTCCACCCTGCTAGGATATTGGAAGCAGTTAAACTGCTTTGTCGAGCTTTCTGATAGCAAGCCAAGAAGTTTTGCTTTCCTACAGGTGTAGAATCGTTCAAAAGAGTCAAAAAACCAAGGTACCGGCGGTAGGCTCGCTTGAGGGGGGCGAAAATCGACAAATCAAGTGGTTGAAGTATATGTGAGGTATGCGGAGGCAGAAATAACAAATAGATATTGTTTATAAAACACTCCCACATAAATTCAGTTGTTTCGTGACTTCCATGGCCGTCCAGAATAAGTAATCGGGGTCTTCCTCCTGCGGAAATTATATATCGAAGAGAGGCTGTCGAGTTTTTCCAACCAGATCTCTACCATGACAGCGTTGCGAAGGGGAGATTTCTGTACGATAGATTGACGAGGAGTCTGGTGCCGCCTGTCGTTCTCATCCCAGCGCCTGCATCCCAGCTTACCAGTTGGTACGCTATCGAGAGAGGGACCAGGCGCTTGAGGGTAGACAAAACCTTGAGGGAGACGTTGACGACGGAATGGAACGTCAACTTGGAGGACTTTGAGTTTGTGACTGTTTCGTCGATCCCAGGCCGTGATGCGGCTTATATTAACTGGTTCAATGTCCGAGAAAAATGCTTCCTGAACTACTCCAACTTCAAGGCATACGACTTGAACCCACGATCCCAGCGACTTTGGCCTTCCGAGGCCGTATGGCAGTCCTGGATCTTGGCCGGAGATAGACTCCCCTCCTTCGACCCCTCGAGTCTTCGGATTATAGCAAGGACCGCTGTCATCAACCTTTCTGCCCGAAGGGCCATATGGTATGCAGCAAGAAGATCGACTAGCCTTGTCGAGGATCCTTCGACTGGTTATGCTGTATATACCAAGGAAGACGACGGCTTTTATGCCATCCTAGGGAGTACCAATGGCGCGAGTTCCATGCGTCTACTTATAGACCACAAGGCCGAGCTTGGCAACCGGACTGTGGAGAGGATTGTCGTGGTTGGAGGACTACCAGGCACGAGGAACGGCATCGCCCTGGATCCTCGGGACGATTTTACGAGAAGCCGATCTTTTTTTCTCGTCTTATCGGAGCGCAGGACTGAGGAGTAGGATACGGATGAGAGACGTGGCAGCCGCCAGGCAGGGCGGGGTATAAAATACAATTCCCTAGGTACCAGGAGCTACAGCAGCGGGACGCACCAAGTTGAGATACCGCCAGGCAGGGCGGGATATAAATACAATTCCCAAGGTACCGGGAGCTATAAAAGTAGGGCGCACCAATCCCGCCAGGTACGGCGGCAATAAAGTCAGACCCAGGCTGCCGAGCCTGTAAAACATACGCGCCCTATCGGATCCACCTCCGCGCGGTTTAGGGTGGTTAACACCAACGGATTCAACAAACAAACAAGCAAGCACGCAAGCAAGCAAGCAATCAATCAACAAAACTTCGAAAACCTTCCTACAGGCGCGAAATCATCTTCCAATAGATCGGTCCAGCACTAATGGCTGATAACTGACGACTCTCAATTCAAATCATCTCCATGGGACGAAAGGTCGTTGTACCCGAGTCCAAGATCAGCAACAGAACCAGCACTCGATCCGAAACAGGCTTTAGTTCAATTTCCAAGAATCAAAATCAAACGTGTCGACAGGGCCAGAATACAATCTGCCACTTGCAATGATCCCCGGTAGCGGCACTGCCACGATACATCATGGACGGGCTCCTGACCATCGCAAATCTTGGCCCTTCCTCAATACGGCTGCATTATCCTCCACATCACTCAGCAATTGACGAATATTGATTCGATCTAGACGCATCTTCTCACGGTCAAATCATAGCCGATGGCGTACAACTTCTGTCCTAGTACTCAACAATTTCCGGATTGGAATGCTCTGCACTTCTCTACTCTCTACGAAGTGTCTCTGGCATTTTTGTGGAGTCAGCAACCCTCCCTTCTTGGACACGCTCTCCATTACCAGCTCTCTCAATTGAAAATTCAAAAGCCAGCTCTCTCAAATGCCATCTCTCAACGGCAAGCTCTCTCCGAAGCCAGCGCTCAATAGTAACTCTCTCAACGGCCAGCTCTCCATTAACAACTATCAATGGACAGCTCTCCACTGCCAGCTTCATTGCGCCAACACTCAAATGCCAGCGCTCCAATGTCAAAGGCTCAACTGTTGCAATTTCGTACACTAAGTGTTCCCGTGGGCGTGTGTTGTCCAAACCATGTAGGGCCTCTCATTTCCATATATCCTCAATACTTTCAAGGACCCTGGCCACGTTCTATGGCCAAGAAGATACCAGGATCAACTTCACGCTCCGTCCGTCTAGCGACCCATATAGAATCCTGCTGAAGGACATTCAACGTGGGCCTGCGATTGCTGCATGTGTTCTTCTTCTGATCAAGTTCGCCGTAAATTTACGCACAAGTCACACGATGATAGCACAACGCTGAGCTGACAAGGCGAATGATGTATTGCACCTGATGCTCCGAGTTTCCAACTGGGTCTACGTATCATGAAAGAAAAGAATTCCCTTCTGAGTTCTTACTTGGCATCGTCGCGACCTTTGGTTTTACCAGACACCAATCTGATCCTACTCAGGAGCAAGAAGATTTATCCACTTCTCTCAACGAGCGACGGTTCTCCTTCACTTTAATCCGACACATCACTAAGAATCATTACTCAAAATCAGTCAATGGACACCATCCGTCCAGAAAATGCTTTTCTCTCGCTACAACTCGTCAGCCCCTGATCATGCAACACATATCGGGCAGACAAGAAAGACTGCACTACTTTGCTGCCAAAGTGGACTCAACATTAGTCTGAAATGTGTCTGCGTCACGGACAGCAAGAGGGCTAGGCGATTGTCGTGAGCAAGTTTGCTTTGTACATGTGAGGAAGGCGTTGAAAATGCTTCACAGAAGGGAACACTTAAAGTTCGAGGAAGGCGATGCGACTTACAGTAGATGTGGTAATCAGAAGCAAGGGGCGAGGTCAATATTTCGGTGTTGTTCCATGAGGAGTTTCGCACTGGCCTGCGCACGCAAACATTGCAAGTGGTGATGCCGGCTCCGAGACAAAGGCTTTCATAAGAGCAATTTGAACCACCTCTCTTGTGGTAGCAAAGAATGCAATTGGAATGATGGCGGAAGTGATCGGTGTCCTACGGACGGTCTTGAACCAGTCAGGGAGCCCAAACACATTTACACGGAGATTGTGCAAGGGCAATCTGGAAGCCAATCGCCGGCACATCGTTCATCTCCACTTTTGTACACCGGTTGATTCACTCAGTAGGAAGGGTTGAAGCAGTGCCCCTTTCGTACTCAAGGATCCTGCTAGCGCAAGCATCAGAATCAACAGGTGGACTGTACCCAAATCGGCTGTCGACTTAAACTTCATCCTTTTCGTAATGCTGTAATGTCTGGAATTGATACTTGCGAGTGGATTCCCTTCCCTCTGCCATGGTCGCATTCCGGCGACGCGGCATGAGGTCTCTTTCTCATCCTGCGCTTGGAATAACCCAGCTGACATTCCCCATGGATCTTAGAAGGCACAAGCTGGAATCAATATCATGCTAAAAACTGGGATGACGGCAGCAATCCGCCCTGCATCAGCTTATGGGAGTATCCCAAGGGTGGTCCCTTCGAGGAAACCACCCACCAGAACAGCTCAAACTTCTGCGTGGCTCTCTCTACACTGTCAAGTGCATTAACGTGCGTTGCGCACTGCATAGCAACCCGACATCACATACAATGGAAAGACGGAGACAACACCGGAGGAGTGGTACTTCTGGGAGAAAGGTTCTTCTCTTCCCCTGGTAGCAGCAGACCTAAGTAACATCGAGGAGTTCGCCGCCAACCACCAATACCCAGAACCGATCGACTGCCCCGACATCACAGCGGCAGAGATTACAATTGCCACCAAGAACCTAAAGTCAGGGAAACCGCCCAGTTCAGGTGATGTCAACGACGAAGTCGTCAAGCGAACAGACCACATTATTAACTCACCTGGCGCACTGGCTTTTCAACTGGAACTTGAGACCCGGATATCACCCTACATACTTCAGACAATCGATCACGATACCGCTAAAGAAGCCCGGAGAAGACAAAATCGGCACAGTGGCGGCCATTGCACTCCTCAACACCCTCGGAAAGGTCTTCGAATCAATCATGGCCACCCGGATCAGTTACCTGACGGAGACAGAAGACATATTACCACCGAACCACATCGGTGGAAGGAAAGGTCTCTCCTACGAAGTTGCCTTACACATGACCTCAGCCATACACAAGGCCTAGGAGGTAGGGAGTGCCACATTACGCTCACTAACTTGTCACACCCGAGACTCATCCACAACCTCAAGCAACGGAGATTTGGAGGCAGATAGAGCACCTTGGGTAACCAGCTTCTTACAGGACCGAACGACAATCATGAATGTGATGCGAGGAAGGTGTTGCCTGAGATTTTGGGGGGTGTTGTTACTGAGCGAGTTGGATGCGAAGACCGATCGGTGAGATGGGGGAATGGAATGAGAGCAGCTATGGGGCGCTGGGAGCTTGAAATTGTAGAACTTTTAGGAGAGGCTATTTATTTTAGAGTAATACGGGGAAGTTCTTACCGGAGATTTTAAGGTTCGTCGTTGGTGAGCTGGATGCGTAGGTAGATGGAGATGGAGATGGAGATGGAGATGGAGATGGAGATGGAGATGGAGATGGAGATGGAGACGGAGACGGGGAAGATGAAACTAGTGGAAAGACTTCCTGAGCTTGATGAGAAGTTGCTCAAACTCTATGTTCGTTATATCGATCTATCAATGCTTGGATATTTGATTATTTTTTTTGCTACCAAACTAAAATGAAATTCTTCCTGATCCGGTGTTGCCGTTCGCCCCTCGCTGGCGATAGTGAGAGGTTTTGTGGGACCTTTGTTAAATCTTAGCAACACTGTCGCGTTGATGAACTTGCTAGGTTTATACTGCAGAGTTGTAATCAGTCGACTGCATAAGGTAATTTGGAGAAATTTAGAGCATCGAGTCGTCCATTTTGAGGCATGGTCACGTTGTGTTGCGGAAAAACAGCTTTTCCAGCTAGTCCAGATCCCAATTCGAGTCATCGTCCCTACCTTTTATATTGCATTGTTTGCCCGCAATACCACAGATGAAGCGAATACGATACACCATCTCACCTGCTTCTTGTACTACGGACTACACGCAAGCAGAATCTATTTCGCGCGACTTTGGCAAAGGACATTCTGCATCCTTCATCCATCACACTTTCTAACCCAAGGCCGGTCAAATTTTGTGTATACCTGCGACAAATTGCAATCAAGAACGTGCATTACTTTTGAGTGGGACAGCAGGCCCTCGAGCCGTTGTGGCGCCTCGGCGCTCAGTCTAGGAATCGAGCTTCACGATTCAAAGGCCGAAACAAGACTCTACGAAATATTCCCAAACATCAAGACCAGAGGAACATTAAGATTGGACAGACGATTTACGAGTCGACTATGGACGTATCACCACTCCTCTCACCAGAAGTCGTCGCAGAGTTGAGGGAGGACCTCAGACGAGACTGGTTCATAACAGAAAATGACGAATATCGACTTGAGCTCGAGCACATCTGGTCACCTCCCAATCCACTTCACCCCAATCATAAAATGCTTGAACTCGACAGCATCGAGAATCCCCAAAAACGAAGCCATAAAATACCGTACATCGATACATGGAAGGAATACCTATTCTACAACAAAGCCACAGTATTCTACTGGACTCAGTCAGCAACCAACATGGTCGGCCGTAATGGGCCGGTGATCCTAGGTGGTATCTGGAATGCTTGGTCCGATGCTCTGGGCAGGGAACCACAAATACAACTTGATGAATTCTTTGCTGTTCCCGTACACGTTAAGGAAGAATATGCAAAGACAGTCCCAGGGATACTACGAGCGCACGAGCACATTTGCGCTCAGGTTCGAAAGACGGTGGAAGAAAACAACAGAGCTAATGCCCTTATCAAATTGTGCAAGCCTTGGCCGGACCCAAGGTACTTCAAACTACATTCGATTTGCGAAGCACTTATAGTAGTGTTCGACGAGTACAAGTCCGTGGCCGCTGAGAAGCACGCAGACGGCTTCCGTCACTATGACGACGTTGCTCAGAACCAGAGCATCATATTGGCCCGAACGGGTCACGAAAATGGACTTAGCGCACCTATTAGCTTCGAGTCTTTGAAGGATAAAGCCTTACCTCTCGCAAGAAGTGAAGACATGGGAACCATTGATGTTATTCGAATCCCTTTGCAAGTTGGCGCCCATTTTGTGGCTAACCTTCTATTACGTGAAGAAGCCGCATTTCCGGAATCCGTTGTGGCAGCACCTCATATATCGAGAGAAGCAGACCATCCGTTTATGAAGTGGGAGAGAGAAGCGCAGGATTATGAGAAGAACGATTGGCGCATGCACAGGCACAAGGCAAGATCGAACCATTTACAACAGTAGCAGCTGTGAAGAAGGCCGTGCTGCACCACAGGGTTGACATATATCCCCTAGAAAACTATGCTCCGTATCCTTTTAAGCTTAGTTGAATCTGAGATTCATGCTACCCTAACTGCATCCTATCCGCAGTCTAAGGTCGTATACGACAAATATTGCTTTATCTCGCCACGTCTACCTCTAAGCAATGTCTAGCAAGAGTGCCCGAGATAAAGCAAGAAGATTAGTTTTGAGAGCAATAACAGGGATACACAAGACATTATAGCCGTTTGTTGTTGCCATTAAGGCAGAAATACTTATTGTAAGATTGTAATAGTCTGACTCTTCAGTTACTTTTCAGCTAACGTGCCTACGAGTCAATAGCTTTAGTGCCGAATGCTCGGGTTTTGATGGGCTACCATGGCGGACCAGTACAACTCACCCATACCAAATGAACTTATTCATGCTAAGCCGTGGTGATGTACTGTAGAGGTGAGGCTGGATGTGTAGGATGGCTTTTTCTGGGATGCGTTTCGGTGCTTTCGGGCTACTACTTGGACGGTTTAGGTCTTTGCAGCGTGAGACTTCTGAAATAAATCATCTTTGTATTTTACCCGCCCAGACCGGCTCGCAAGAGCCAGCTGCGTTACTATGAAGTTTTCTCGGCAAGGTCTGCAGATAGCAGAATAGAATCGAATCATGTTTTAGATTTCCCCGACATTCAGGAGCAAACCTTAATGCAAATCCTCCCCTCACCGCAACTCCGCCACTGAATAAATCATATCAGTCGTAGTATCGGCCCTACTCTGCATAATTTCCCAACTATCCAGAGCAGGCAAAAGTTGTATCATCCTTTCCGGGCGTGACTTCGTCTATGCATGAATTTCAAATGGTCAGGAACCATGTCAATTCTGGGACTCTCCATTAGTACAGCCTGTTGCCTGTATAAATCTGCCTCGTATTACTTGCGTAAATCTCCTGCTGAATCTAACCGTAACCACTCCCTTGGCCCAGTTTTACAGCTGTATGAATCCTATAACAGACAACAGGCTTACTAGCAACTTTCCGTCAATGTAGCTCAGTCGTCGAGATAGCTCTGTTTGCCTTACCTTGCCTTGCTTGCATGAAATCCTCTGCTCCTCAGGCAGACGGAACCTTGGTATAAATCGTCGCCTGGTGTGATTTCGTGTTTGCATGAATATTACTATTCCCATTGAGTATACAGCAGTCGTAGCCCCCGATACGACTGCCGTATCCCGCTTTGTTTCTTGGTTTTGCATGAACGATACCTTGCCCAGGGGAAGTATCTGGTAGCGTTGTATGATAGGTAGCATGCTCATGAGGCGCGCTAAACGTTGACTTCTAGAATTTGTATTGCCGTCCTTTTAGCCCTTTGAAACCATATATAGAATCATCGATCGACTGCTATTACGGTATAGTATTGTGTGTATTCGAGTACGATATCTTATGGCAGACAGAAGCTGAATAAGTGCTTAATAGATCAGTATGTGCTTTTATACGTTAAAGTTGAATTTCGCGAAGTTTGGTAAGTCGTTTGGTGCGGCTCTTGCGAATAGGGATCGAAACTGGTCCCGAAGTAACCCTTGCCTTACTTTTTCCAATTTTAGCCGGCGGCAGTCGTAGCCGAGGAGCCCAAAAGGGTCGCCTTCGGCTCACCTCCTATGATACCCTGCTCAGCCTCGCTTACCCATAGCTCAGGCTATAGCAGCAACAGCTCAGGTCCAAAGACGGAAATAGAAATTGCTGATATCGAGATTCCGATATCGAACTACCAGGTGCATGACATGATCTAAGCTCTTACATACCCACTCTTTCCTCTGCCACTTCGTCACAGATCAAGCTAGTTGGAAGAGATTTATGCTACTATGCAGCCTGACTCGCCTTATGCTAAGTAACAACACGAGCTGAGAACTACAGCCCCTCCCCCGGGATACCTTCCCGTTTGGGCAGATTATCGTCATGCTCAAGGGAGTCCAGCTAAGCGCCGGCATAATCAAGTGCCTCAATCTGTCTTAAGCCTGCTTCTTGCGGGCTGACTGACCGACTCAGAGGGATCAACTAGGCTAGCAGGGGATGCTCAGGGGCACTTCCTCGCCCAAGCCATCTGGTATCGATAGGCGTTGATAAATTTCTTTCCATTCTGTGCTACCTCACATCCTAGCTCCCGGCATCAGGAAGCACTGAGCTAACGTATCTGCTCTTTCTTCCCGTGCCACCACTTCACAATTAAATCATACAAACCCCGTCCCTTACGACCCTGTCCTGGTAGCTCGACTCACACCACACTTAGTAGGAGTTCAGTGCTACTCCACCAGGCAGATCCTGTCCCTGTGGACAGACCCACGATATGCCAAAGGAGGGTATGAGCTGAGCATAGGCAGAGCCCCGCCCTCTGGGATATTCTAAACCTTTGTATGAATGAGATCGGCAACAGAAATCATACCAGTAACCCTTTGTCAGTGAACTGTGCCGCTGGTGTGATTCTGTCTTGCTCTCCCAGTGCCACTAGCCCTTGGTGTGACCCTTCTGGACGGGGCATTGCCGTTACATGAATCTCCACCTCTGTTTGATCCCGACCCGGCTAATCCTGTACTCTTGCCAGTGAACTGTGCCACTGATGTGGTTCTGCATTATCAGGATTTATATGAATCTTCCGGTGCCATTGGCCCTTGGTATAACTCCTTCGCGTATTGGCCTTACATGAATCTCCACCTCTGTTTGACCCATACCCAGCTGACCCGGTACCCTTTTGTCACTAATTTGTGCCGCTGGTGTGATTCTACCTTGCCAGGATTTATATGAATCTCCCAGTAGCACTGGACACTGGTACAACTACTCTCTGACACGACATCACTGCTATGTAATATCACCATTAGCGGGCTTACCACCAGCGATCTCTCCTTTCTTAGTCCCACTAATATGATTATCCCTTACGTGGTATGCATGATCCCTTCTCCTAAGCCTTAGCATAACCATTTGGTAGGGCAATCCTATAGCTGTATGAATCTCACAACGATCAACCCGCGAACCAGTCATACCATTCATCCGCCGAGATAGAACAGGTACAAGCCCCTTCCCGAAGTAATGTCACATGTGTATAAATAGCACAGGAATCAAACTCGCCGTCGGAGCAACCTTGACCCTTTGCCCTCAGAACAAAAACTAGGAGAAAAAGAAAGAGAAAGACATGTAAGGAAAGTATAGCATTAAAATATCCAAAAGCAAAGAGGAGTAAATTGAATACTACTAAAATTCGTATGATATAAAATCGCCCCTATGGGCATTAATGAGACGTTATGGAATGATGAGGCTGACCTACTTATCACGTGTATATAAGCGAATATAGATCTAAAAATGGCTCTGGGGGAATCTCGGTCGCAAGGGAGCCAAAATGGGATCTGAGCTTGGAGACAAGATAAGGAAAGTATAACCGAGCATCAAGGGAGCCAGAACGAGCCCCTTTAGGAGCTAAAATGGCCTCTCAGCGCATGCTCAGGCTAACTCTGCCGGGTGCTCAGGTTGCTCAGGCCGAGCTCAGGCCAAGCTCAGGCCAAGCTCAGGCCGTGCTCAGGTATGCTCAAGAATGCTCACCTTAGCTCAGGTTAAAGCGGCAGCTGCTCACGTCCAAAGACTAAAACAGAACCAGCGAAAAAAAAAGTTGAGTCTGACTTTGGTGGCAGTCGAAGATAGTCTTTCCAATTCTCTTTTTCTTGCCTTGAAGAACGAGTTTTCAAACATTGTATGCATCTTCAAACGATCACCCTCTAGGTGGACGAGCGCAATTGCCTGTAGGAGATGAAAGACTGCTAAATTCGAGACAACCCTGGATTGGGGCAATGACGCAACAATGCCACCAGCATGCTCCCATATTTCCCTTATAAACAGCAACAGAGCACCAGCTGGGTTTTGAATAGCTTGAAATCAATATTTGCTGATGGGTCTCCATTAGATCGTTCGATCAACCTTGGAAGACACTGCTTTGCCTTGTTGTAGTCCTCGGCGACAAAGCTGGCGTACGCTAAGTCTTCGAAGTTTTCATAAAGTTGACTTCAACGTCTGAATAATCGTCATCGTCATCAATCGTCTCCTCGAGAGTCTCGAATTGCTTTCCCTTCACAGTACCTTGAGTCGGTCTTTCCAAATATGGATTTGTAATTATTGTTGAGCCGTCGGTTGCTGTTGTCGTGGTTGCTTCTGTCATGCAATCTTCTTAGGACTCTTCCACTGGCCAAAGCTCGTTCTAGCGTTCGATACGCTCACATTAGGCGTCCATCAGTTCGCCCACTTTGCTTCCCGCTCAGTAAGATTTGGGGTCTCCTCCGCCGTATCGTGTACTCGCTACCGAGCTGCTGTGCCGTGGAACTGTTGAGCCGCTTTGGCAAGACTTGCAAGATTTCTGGTCTAGCGCGCAGAGAGCGGATCTGCGCTCGGGTCTGGTTTACGGGCAGCGCTTATAGATTGTTCAACAAGGTCTTTTAGGTTTGGTAGTTCTTGGAAATGGTTTTCCTGCGACACATTCGTTTGAAGTGTTAAGGAGCTGGTCAAACAGCCACTCAGAGTCTGGCGCTAGCTTACGCACAAGACTGATTGCTTACACATTGATAACAGCCAATGCTGTCTGCATTACACAGTTTGGTGTGTAGATCTTCTTCGTGAAGTTAGATATCTCATTATTATGGAGTGGACCGAAAATGCATGCTCAGTTTTTCAGTAGCCTCATCAATTTTTGCTTCTGGGTCATATTCGCTGCTGATTCGTGTAACAAGACGCTTCAATCCTTCACTTGCAATCTTGCAATCCATGAGAGCACTGTCAATCTGCAGCCACATATTTTCGTCCCGATGCGCAAGTGTGGGCGCTTGTGACTGGCATTATAGCACGGTCTTCTCGACGGAGTTGAGCAGTGTAGTTTGAAGTGTCACTTCTTTGGACAGATTGTATACCGCCGTGTCGACGTTCTTGATATCATTAATCAAGTTGTACAGCCATACCGAGATCTTAAGGTATGATTATTAGCATGAAATACCTCTGTCGCGTGTGACGAGGCTCTGATCATGATCACCCGCGCATCGTTCGACTTATGGATATCACTATGGCTGCCAACGAGGTTGCACCTGTAGCGATTGAGATTGGGTCCATATCAACTTTGAAGCTCCCCTGCTGTAGCAATATCACGACATTTGATGTTTGAAGATAGTTCGGTTAAGGATGGGACTGGAAGAGGAGGAGAAAGGTCTCAGCGCTTTAGCTCCCAGCCCTTATTTGATACTGGACAATCGATTGGCTCTCCTCGATTAGTTTGGTTGTCTCATGCATTTACCTACTGCCTCTTGAGAACTCTGGTTCAACGCCACGGTATGCCGTTGGGTTAGCCTGAATATTAAAAGCAAGTATTATGTCACGCATCGACCCGGAATCTTTCTCTTCTCAGTAAATACCTAGGACATGAATTTGTAGAAGGGAGTTGCCTAAATTTGAATTGATCTCTGAATCATTGCGAATGGCACAATATTCTAAGCTTGAATACATTCTTCAAAAAAACATTCTGAAGCATGCTACGCCTCCCAAGTACAAACCAAAAGGGTATTGTTGACATTCTATGCTCATCACTTCTCAAACTTCCAACAACTATTTCATCCAAACCCACACCCAGGACCAAAAACCGTTCCGATTTTCCTCACTCAGGAGAACACTGTGATCAACCCTATGCAACCTACCCTTCCTCTTCTCTGGATTTTTCTCTCTTGTCTTAACTGGATTCTCGATACTCATCGTCTTCCTCGTACTCCACTTCCAAGGCATCCACTCAGGTTCATCTTTAATATGATACAGACAAACGACAAGGAGAAAGATCGGAATTGCCATGTACGCAGCGAGAAAATCGGCATTGGAGAAAGGGTTGAGAAATGAGCGCCATCCGTTGAAGATGATTAGGAGAGAACAGCCAAGTAGAGCGTAGGCCGCGCGAAGCCATTGGCCGTGTGATTTATACGGATAGTCGGAGGCATTGCGATTGAGGAAGGCGTGAGTAGATGTGGAGATGACGACGCCTTCATCAGGTTCGCCATTTAGGGTAAGGGTCTTGAACGAGAGAAAAGCGGCGGATGTGCAGGTGTAGACTATGAGCATTGAGCAGGTTGAGAAAATGGCTAGGCGACCGAGAAGCTATGGCCATCAAGGTCAGTTAAGCCTTGTCAGGAGTGAAATGACATACCTTCGCGGGTTCAGGCTTGACTGCTAAGAAACCCAGGAACGCAAACAGCCAACTAAGAATAACCGCATTGACAGGTACACCATTACTATTCGTCCTCTCCAGTCGCATCTTGATTTTACGGCCCCATCCAGTGGTAGGCCACACGTTCTGAATACTAGCCAGCGCATGAAGGAGTCTGCTCGAGATGTAAAGCCCATTTACCCCTGTCGAGAACGCAGAAAAGATAAAGAAAGCGTTGAAGAAATGAGGCAACCCCACCAAATGATTCCTCACACAAGAGATAATGACAGGTGAGTTCTGTCCCCGCCGTATTGAACTGATCGATTGATCTGCTAGGTTTGTGTCGTTGTATGGGACATTCAGTCCAACAGTGAAGACAACGAGCGTGTAGAGAATTATAACGCGCAGTGCAATCTTTCGAGTTGCGAGTTTGATGGATTCGTCCTTATCTACGTCCTTGTTTTCTGCAGCTGTGACGGATACGGTGAAGAAGCCCTGAAGAGAAAAGAATATAGTGTTCATGGCGGACCACATGCCGATGAGTCTGCCAGGCCCGCCTGTGAAAGTATATGTCCGGTTTCCTTGGGGATCGGTGACTGTCTAGAACACGACATATCAGCACAAGATACCTGAGTTGTCAAGAAACGACAAAAATTTCTCTTCATGAGTCGAAAGGAGCTTGGGAATTTGTATACATTCTTCTCAAGATCGACTTACCTGATTAGAAAAGAACCCATATGGTTTCTTATAGAATGTAAAAGCTCCAGCATCCGTATTACCAGTCTTGTTCATTATATTAAGGACGGTTTGCAAAATAATGATGCCAACAATGACAACGAGCTTGATACAGCCAAAAATATATTCAATCTCTCCATAGGCTCGAACGGGAAGGAAATTGATCAGGAGAATGGCTATCAGACCCATTCCAACCCACACCGCAGGGTCTGTGTTTAGGCCAAATGTCCATTGAAGTGTTTCGTGGGGATAACCGAGAGATTTGAGGTAAGCCGGGTCAAAATAGAATTTGAACGCCGATGCTAAAGTCGAGACTTCAGTTGCAGTCAAATTGATGTATGCGAACCAAGCCATCCAGCCAACTGCAAAGCCAATGCTCTCATCTAGATATCGACTCGGGAAATCAATGATTGGCCCTTTGACAGGGAACACAGCGGTCATCTCCCCTAGCGAGGCGTTCGCGGACCATAACAAACTTCCCATAATCAAGTAAGCCAGAACTGCTCCTCCAGGTCCGATAAGATATATCACCTTTCCCGACTGCAGAAACATTCCAATGCCAATCGTGGCAGAAAATGCGATCATATTGACATGGCGTTCCGACAACGAGCGACTACAGCATTTGTTAATATTTATAAGCCTGTCAAAATTATAGGAAGCCGTACCGGAGTTCATTTGGAGCATGGCGACCATGATGTGCCCTCTTGTCCGAAATCGAGGGGTTTCTCTTCTGGGTCGCCCCATCATCGATTTTATCGCGGGCCATTGGGCCTAACAGTAGGTCTCTGGAATCCAGCGCGACAAGTATGATGATGAAATGGGCGAAAAACAGTTCACGTTCGGCGTCGATACTCACGCTATGAAGGTGAAAAGGTCGCACAGTAGCCACGCCGTGCGACCGAGGGTCTCCTCCATTATAACCAGCGCGAGGCAAGGCTGGAGGCTTTTCATATGCCAAAAAGATACCCTAAGGCCATAGCCTCAGCCACAGCCCAAGCCAAAAAAGCAGGTGGGATAATTCCGGTGACTCGAGCACTGTCATTCCGTCAAACATGTGTTCGTGTTAAGCGACGGTTGGCTCAGCTCGCCGACCTCTCTCTCAAGTGCACTCCTTCCATAACGCCAATACAGCCTTATGCCCACCATTTCACCAATAGGATGCTTCAGATAAGCATTCATTTTTCGAGATCGCTGGGGGCTGAATTTGAGACAGTGGGAAGGGCGGTGGAGAAAGGCGGAGCACTCTGGATGCACAGTTTCGGCTCGCTGCAGCCTACCACGGCATGCTCCGCAAGCCCTCTAGTCCAACAGGATCGATGCCGAGAATTGGGGCTGATTCTTCCTGCAAACTTGGGCGTCTATTAATGTATGTGGGAGACCACATGCAGTCAGGCATCCAAGAAATACCTTTGAGGAAGATCAATTTACTCTCATTCCAACAAACGATCCAGATCTACATCCAACTCCACAGGCTTACTCTTACCTCCCCCTCTACCCATCGTTACGAGGAAACCTTTCCCCTTGGATATCCAAAATATATGAACCTCATCGCTATTAGGCATAGCTAGCTCAACTTCCCGTTTGACAGATTTCTCTCGCTTGATATGCCCGAGCCGGGTAGGCGCATGTTCTTTGCCGAAAGGAGTATCAATCCAGAATATCTCATTGCGATCATTGAGGAGAACAAGGTTCTGGCCAGTCGGGCATAAAGTGGCTGAGTGGATTCTGGCTCCTATTTGTTGATTCTTATCGCGCATGAGACGACAGGATGACCGCGCATTCAGGAGAGAGAGAAAGGCTGGATATCCTTTCTCTGTGAAAGTAGTGAGAAATGCAGCCTTGTTGGAATAGACCACGATGGAAGAGAGGCCATCATCTCCAACCAATCCCTATCCATCTGTAAATAGATGACTTTAAAGTAGAAGTTTGCCGTAGATAGTTGCTTTAGTAGGAAAACCCCGGGAAATCGTGATTACAGGTGAAAACTTACATATGGTGCGCCGCTCTCAACAATCCCTCCCGTTGACGGGTTTTGACATTCACAAAAGTACGTGATCACCTTCTCTGGCTCAAACCTAGTTGCTGCCGCGAAGGAAAGACAATCCGTGGAGAAACTAACCAGATGGTCTTTAGGACCACATCGGCTTTGCAAAGAAGGCAAATCGTGACGAAATAGTGCTCCGCTGGCAATATCAATCACGGAAACGTAGTTTCCAAATTTCAAAGCCAGGTAGCAATCGTTTATTGACAAGGCCATTGCAAAGGGGTCTTCTTCGATTTCTCGTTCAAATATCGGTGTTTGATTTGCTATTTGAAATATAAGAACCATGGTTGTCTAGAAGTTGTAAGTAAAACGATGACTGATAAAATTAGGCATCCTCACTGTGCCGATTTTAGTGATAACTCCGCTTTTGCGAGTGCCGCCCGCAGCAAGGATAATATCGCCAGATGTGATGGTGTGATTTGAGATGGAAAGCATGCTTTGGAGGTCATAGAAGCATGCCCCTCGATCATTCCAAAGTATCAAAGCCTGGCCAGATGTGAAGAAGGCCGCTGAAGGTATGTTAGAAGCCCCTTTAGGTCGCCGGCGTGTTTTGAAGGGCCATTTCCTAGCAGTAGGTGATTGAAAGATGCTGGAGCTTGTATCAGAAGGTAAGGGCTGTGGTAAATTAGGACTGGCCAATTTTGTTTTGTAGCCTGCAACAACTTCGGGGAGATTCGTGGTTTCATCTGAAGTTGGAAATAGAGGAGGGGTGGGTTTTCTGGATGATGATCTTGATAAAATATCAGAGTAAGGTGAGCGAGCACCAACGGAACCGACGTAAGTGGTAGCAGGAGATGAAGATTTAGGTGGACTTGACATGCCAGTCCCACGCATGTCAACTGTGCTTATAGAAGAACGATGAAGTCGTCGACCGAGTTCCGAGCTTTTTGGAGGGAGTCTGTGCTCCGTTATTGGCCGTAGTTTAAACACATTGCTTAGCAATTCATGTGCTGAATCATCTTGAAGACTTTCGCTATGTGATGCTGTGAATTCTTGTCGTTGAGGTGTTAAAGTTCTTGCGGACTGGAGCGGCGACTGTCTGGTATGTGGTCCTTTGATTGTTAAATCGACTTTGCTTCGTATAA
Organism: Arachnopeziza araneosa; assembly: GCA_003988855.1. Classification (NCBI taxonomy): domain Eukaryota; kingdom Fungi; phylum Ascomycota; class Leotiomycetes; order Helotiales; family Arachnopezizaceae; genus Arachnopeziza; species Arachnopeziza araneosa. Next base: position 19,244 of record QYAI01000234.1, read on the forward strand.
GATTTCGTCGTTGCTTTAGTTTTTCTTGGAGATAGGCAGACGTTTTGGAAAGAGGTTCCAATTTTCGTGCTGATGAAATCCCGTCCAATCCGTTCGATGAGTATGAGCATTGATCGCAACTCAATGAAATATTTTCCAGCAGCTGCATATCCTGGTACGGGGATTAGAGCTGCCCAAGGCGAAATAAGGAGTCTTTACATACAGAAGATAAACTGGCTTGTTGAGGCCTCATAAAGGAGTTTCCAGCGAGTTTTGGAAGAAGTATTTTGCTTGGAATTGCGTGTATTTCAGAACAATTCACGACATACACGTCATCAGGTATGGCGCTGGTTTTACTGTCCTGTCCTGGGTTTTTGGAAGTCCCACACCATTCATTTGTGTATTCAGCAACCTTCTGCGAGACAGCAAGGAATTCTCTTCCAACATCAGGCAGAATAGCATGACGGATGTACAAGACTGATTCCAGCTCTTTGAGCATAGGTTCAGTATCTAGAGGCAATATCTTCTCGATCTGGGTGGTTATATTTTTGAAAGCTTGGCTGGAAACGAGCTGGTACCACTGGTAATATAGAGTCAGTAAGTCTCGAAATTCTAATTCGAGGGATCATAATACCAGTTCTTGGATTTGTGTTGAGTGAGTACTAAGACACACGCATTCTGATTTAAAGCAATCAGCTCTGATGCTCATGCAGAGCATGGTTTGACTTTGTTCAATGGCCCATGCTAGCTCCCTTGATGGTAGAAGAGAACTCGAGTCTTTGAATAATTGATCTAGTATCTTGAATTGAGAGGAAAATGTAAGCTGTACGGCGTCTCTAGCGAAATCGCTGTTATCACGTCCCGCGTAATATTGGTTGTCCATACACATCTGAATCACTGCCCCAATCCCGGCCCAGGAGATATCATACAGCACCAAAGTGCTGTAAAACCAGTCTGTTGAACTTCTCAAAGCATTCATAGCTGCCTGGACTGCAAGCTCCAGCGTGTCATCCAAAGGATACTGGTTTCATCAGAATTGGTTCAAGGGGCATTCGGGATCAGCTTACAAGCCCGCGGTAAAAATCTTGCAATTGAGCAACCCCACAAGCTGGATTTGCATACTGGTAGTTGTGATCAGTCTCCAAAAGATCTACTAACATTCTGTGACAAAAGTGATTGATAGAAAAATGATCAACGTCGGAGAGAGTCTGTTCGCTCCAAGCCTGCTTGAATTTATTGATGATTGATTCATATTCAGACAATGAGAGTCGTCTTTTGCGCATATGAAGGACGCGAATTCCAGATACAAGAGCCTGACTAATGAAGCTGCAATGCGGAACATGATCAGGTAGGTCATCGTGAGCACAGAAGGCCGAGATCTTGGTCTCCAGAAGATGTTTGATAGCTGAGAAAAGAACGTCAGGGCTCAAGAGTGATGAGTTTGAATCGAAGCTCGATCCTCGTGATTGCAAATATGTTCGCTGCAAGTCGAAGATGGTTCGCAGAGCTACAACATGCTTGAAGGCGGTCGCACGGAGCAAGGCCCTGTTTGATGTATGTTCAGAAGCCTCCAGAACATAGCGACCGATCAATTCTTGAAGAATGTTGTCAATATCTACCCGGCCGTGGAGTGTGGTCCATACAGCGGCAATGTCCTGATGCGACATCTCAGGCGATCACAGACGATGCCGGGATTTGAGATGTGCCGGGTCAAGAAGTTCATAAGATACTGCTGTAAGATCCAGGGAAGTTCGTGGAGAGCCGCTTGCACATCTGGAGGCGCCCGCTCTAGACATGCGTTCATCGCAGATTGCTTTTTGTTGACCTGCAAGGCAATCTGTCCTCCCCTCCACTCGAAGTAGGTGTGAGCCATGCGCACAACCCCAGCCCCCCAAGTTCTGCCAGCTGAGACATACAGCCTCCACAACTCTTGACCTCCTCCGAAACTAGGCACAACGGCACCAACATCTCAAGCCTTACAGAAAGGCTCACATGTGCTGAGGGTGCACGCAGAGGCAAGTAATCCTTCGATACAGCCCTTGCTGACAATCTGACGTGTAAGTTGGCGGAAAGGCGCCAATATGAGAGATGCAAGCCACAGGTTTTCAACCTCTGAATGACCATTCGAGGAACATGCCGTGAAACCCCGCAGGGCTATTTCCTTTCTCCCATCGAATATCCAATACCGCCATGAGAGCCCTGTCATGCGCATATTTCGGGCAATCGAAGCATGGCGGTATGTATTTGACTGAGAGTCGTCGTCACCAGAATTTCTGTTGTTGGGAGGTTCAAGAGAGAGACCTGAGGTTGGGGCCTCACTAACGCATCGCCCCACGTGCCTTCACTCAAACTCTCAGGTGTTCTTAATGAACAGTATCAAACTCAGGAGCAAATTCATTCATGAGAAGAATCTTATTGAAAAAAAAACATAATCAACAGAGAAAAGACTGCTGCCAATACCGGGCCTTGGATCACCTTAGGGTCACGTGTAAGAGAGGTGAGAATTTGACGGGAGTGTGCGAAAGGTGCTGGCGTGACGAGGAATACGCTAGCTCGACTGGGTGGGATTATAAATGCGCACCTAAAGCCCCCTGAAAGCTTACCAACTGCACAGAAACTGGACAACCCTTTTGCGCTGCACTGTAACATTATCTTACAGTTGCAGGATCGTTGATGCTAAAGTCAACTCTCTCGGGCCCAGCTCTGACAATTGATCTTGTTGTATTGAAAGCAGAAGCAGCATTGTGTCACTTCACTGCCGTGACAAAAACCCATCTTCCAAGCTTTCCAAGCCGCGTTTTGAGCGCGGTCACCTCGGTCCATGAAAATAAAATTGAAGTCCACCACTCTGTTGATTTTGCGCGAGGAGATTTATTCTTGACCTAATCTGCTGCTGTGACCAGCGTAATTACAAAGAACGGGAGAAAAAAAACCCCCTTTCCCCAAGAAGCATTCCCAAAAGTTTTCCCAAACTCTCGGCGTAGTCAACACGAGTACGCAAGATCTTGACCGCCAAATCCCAAAAGAGAAAAGGCCCGCCGAAACCAAGAAACATAGACTATCAATCCATGTCCCCCAAAAATGCCAACCAAACGCCGCAGAAGATATTACGCATCTACTTTTTGCCTTTCAAATGAAGAAGATGAAGAAATCAGTATTGGTATCCATTCCCATGAGAGTGTGTGTTCTGACAGCCACTCCATGCTCCAGTATTTGGAGCCCAGTTGTTATCGTAATTGGTTTGTGTAGAGGGAGTTGACGGCATGTTGTACGAGTCGGATGAGAATGTAGACTCAGACGAAGTATTTGACGGGTAATGATTGGTGACCGAGTATGAAGCTGGCTGCTGAAATGGCGCTGCGTGCGAACCGCCAAAGGGGTATTGCCAAATGTTGCAAGCTAAATTCTAGTTAGTAGTCTGAAAATCATGGCGGGTATTTGAACTTGATAGGGAAAGCAATCCCGGTTATCTGTGTGAAAAAGGTCGACAATATTATGGAAAACGATACCAGAGTTTTAAACAAACGGAAATGATCGATATTTGTAAGATTAAGAGACATTGACAACGGAGAGAAAGTGGTGAGACGGTGATAGAAACCTGAATTGACAGCAAAACTAGAGATCGACAACAGTAGTAGAGATTGACGGAATTGCTAGTTAATCGAGCAATACAGAGAAAACATAGCATCACTTACGTCTGTGAAAGCAATTTTAACTTAGAGTGTACGAGCACGAGCTTAGTATGTCAGGTTGATCTGTGTGTGTAGAAGAACACAGAATGAATTGATTGTGCTATAGTAGACAACTTAAAGGTTGAAAGCTCCTTGTACCCAAGATGTTGGTGATATTATAGTTTGTCGCGTAGAACCATAGCATTCACTGCTCTATGGAGCACCTGTATTCCATTTGTCATTTACCGAGCGTGCATGAGTGAATTTCCACTGCTCGCACTATTCAACCCATCACCACAGTATTTCTTAGACAGGACCTGCTAACTATATAGTCGCCTCGTTCTCCTCACTACAGCACTCACGGGTCACTTCGTTTTCTCCGCTCTTAGGCGTTGCGATAAGGGTTAGGGTAGGACTGCGAGCTAGTTAGTGGGCAAGACCGGTGTCCTTTAAGGAACCGGCACAGTAGTTAGCGATGAATCAGCTTTTTCCTGAATTCATCTTGTCTCCCAACAATTACGTGGCTGGAATGGTGTGGTTGTGGTTGTGGTGGTAAATTTGGGTTCCAACCGTAGTCTTGAACTTGTAGGATCAGATTGCTCCAATTGCTGTAGTGTTGACATATAAAACTTGATAAGATCTTGGCGCGCTGTATGGGTGGCCAGTGTTGTCTCTTGGAAGGTTGCTAGCTAAGATTTACCATTAGCAATTCGGCATCAATCATCGAGAATTTGAACTTGTAGTGGGGTTGTAACGGAGGAAGCTATTTAAGCGTAGGCGCAAAGGCTTGGCAGCGGATGTAAGGATTTGACAGTGGAGAAAAACTTGTGACAGCGAGGCGGAGACACGAAGAGGGGATATCCGACGACTGGGAGACAGATGACAGCTACAAGAATTGGACGAAAGGGCGAGAATAAAAGCACCGACAATACTTACATCCGTGAACTTTACCAAGATATCAAAGGAGATGAAGGGCAAGATTAATAAGGTTTTAAAGCTGAGTTTAGAACTTCCCCTGGCAAAAATCTGTGCATCTCACTATCTCGTATCTCGATCCAAATCCCAAAACATCCACTTAGAAACAACTATCTATTCGACAACTAGACAAGGCTTCTCTACAGGTCAGAGATGTAAGGGGTCGAAAACTAGCTACGGCAGAAAATCGAACGGAGGTAGAGTTTAGTGTAAACAATGAATTGATGAGTAGTCTAAAGGAGGCCGGTTTCAGAACAATAGACCTAGCAGCAGCAGATTTAATTCTAGGGTTACTATGGTTGAGGGAATACAACCCGATCATAAACTAGAACATGAACTTGGGATTCTTAGGGGGCTACAACGTAGGAGATGATCAGGGGCGAAAATTCTCCTGATCAAGCGTTTTCCTATTCACAAATTATGGGGATTTTCCACCGCTTGATTAGTCTCTTTCAGTCACTGACTCCAGGAGCGCGCTCTAGAGCCCAAGGATATAAAGTTTAATTCAGAGGTGCAATAACACAGCAACCCGAATAACACACGCCTCAACCTTACCGGATGCAGAAGGAAGAAAATGCCCGGGGCCAAAAGATAATTGGAATATATATCCCATCTGCTGCTTGGGTCTTGGTATTGATGTCAGTAGCCACCTTATTGAACTTTGACACTGTCACTCTCTTAGTGCAAGTGCCATTTCCCTATCTGGAAAACTTTGGCATCTGGAGCGCGCTTAAACGCCACCTACATCAGGGACGGCAGATGCTTGGTTACCTCTGTCTCCTTAATAAGTCCTTAAGTCAGTTTGAGTGGTGGGCCGGGTAATTGAACGAACGAGTACGGTTGCTGAAAAACACGCCCACTGAAATCTGTGAACCAACGCGGGAGAGAAAGAAACTTACTCTGAACCCCGAAAAGAAAAAAGAAAACTCTGAATCCTATGAGGTCCACAAACCAAAATGTTACTCTGGAAGACTACCTTCTCCACGACTGACTCCAGCCATTCCCATCCATCCATTTTCAACCCCAGGTTAGCTGTTGGGGGCTTGACTGAGGCGTCCTAAAAACGCACCTGCCGCAGGATTCAGAACGTGAGGTTGAGCAACACTCCCTTGTTACCAGTTGCCTTGAGTACTCCATCCGCTAAGCTGTGCCATCTTTTCACCCTCCTTTGTTGCAAGCTGCTGCAACCTCTGGTTTGCATGGTAATAAGATGTTGGGCTATCATGAATCAATTATCTCTTTCTTGAGTCCCGTATGGAGTTTGTAAGCTTGCTGCTCTTACTCAGGCGCCAATCACCCTCGGCTCAGTCGACTCGCCTGAGTAACCTGAGCACCTGAGCAACTCACCCTGAGAAGCTTACTTAAGCAGACCTAAGCATGCTAGCATCGAGCAGCCGAATTACGGTATAGGTTTCTTTAATACTTATATTTGAACAGATCCAAATCGTAGGGAGCTGACCACTATCCGCATCAGTCAGGTGATTAGCCATCTTGAAATCACCAGATCTCGAAAGCCTGCAACTCGCATTTTCCAGAGTCTAGGTCTACCATTGCCTCTCCATGCATAACCCCATGCACGTAACACTCTCCTACAATCTTCCAATGTTCATCGAAACTCCGTAATATAAGAGGTGTGCAGCAGCCAAGGATGATACAGATCTTATCCCCGGGTCTGCAATCCAAAGGTCCCAAACCAGCATATCCCTTCATAGTCGTAATAAATCTCCTCGAGCTCCAATGTGAAGGAAGCCGATAGTGAAATAGATCCGTCTCACTACCCTCTGATTCTAGCTCATCGTCAGTCCATGGAATATTTGGATCTTTACCCCATTCAGCAATAGTCCTGCCTGCCACGATAAGATCCTTGTTGGATTTATACCAATTTGCAAAATCGTAGCGTTTCCCGATCGATGTCACGGCCATCGAGGACCGACATTGACGAAGGAATAAGCCTAATGCCTCGTGCGAACTTTTGTGAGTCGATGGAATCAAATCAGCGATCAGCGAGCGCCAAATCGCATCCACCGCACCCCACCTGCTGTAGGGATTGGAGCAAGACGTTGCTTGATGGAATGGATGATGAGAAATTCTACTCTTGGAATCGCCTATATCATATATACCGTCATGCTGGGCCAGACCGTCAATTATGTCGAAGATAAAGCCTTTTGCTTTTAGAATGTTGTAATCGGAGTGGAATGAGATTACTGGGCTAGACTTCCGATCTGCCTGAACGATTAATGTAGTCAGCTATTATCCACCACATTCGGAAGGTTTCAGAATGAGCTTACCCAAACAGGCTTTACAACACCAATCGATGAGTTAATCGTACTTGTAATTCGGTAACTCCAATCCGTTGCCCACGATGGAAGATCAATGTCCAATTTACGAGGGTAGACCGGGAGCCCAGCGAGGCTGAGGACATCCAGACGATGGGTGTGCTTCACCATAGATACCACCAGCTGCTTGTAGACATCTCGGATAGAAAGGGAGTAGTCTGGTTGAGGGACAATCTTGTCTCCATCTTGGGCCAGATTGAGAACTGCGTAAATTTTGTCACGTGGCTCAGATGAAAGCGACATGCCTGTTCTGTACAACGCTTGCAGTAACGACAGTTCCCTCCAATTCTCTTGCTGTAGATATCTGTGGGCCAGCGAGAACGTGTCATACTCCAACACTATATTTTCGAATTTACGAAGCAATGGGAAATACATGACTTTATGCGCAATAAGGAGATTGAAGAATGTAGACAAATAGACAGGATCTAACGCGTGTTCACCACAGAACAGAACCACATTCCTGGCAGCAATCATCTCCTGAACGATCCAAATGCGCTTCCACCAAGTTCGACGGAGGAGGTTTTGTACAGCTTTCCATTCTTGAGAGTAAGTCCTTCTCACGAGAGATTTCTCGAACCAATTCGCAAATAGGGACGAGTCTCCTACTAAGTCTCCTGCTGATGAACCTTGAACCCGAACCTCAAGCTCTTTTGAACGATTATGAATCATTTCGATGAACTGGAAAGCTTTCGCACCATCGTCCCGCTCCGGACCAAGCCAGACAATGACTTTTGAGGCACGTGCGTAAATATCTCTCATCCGCAAGATCTGACGAGAACGCTCAGCGATCTCGTCTTGGTTGATGGAGATAGCATCAACCCATAGCGGGATTCCTCTAAACTTATGGGATCGCCGGGATCTTAATGCGGCTGCTAAGTTGCGACCGACCTTTAATCGCTTATTGTCGACAGTGATTTCTTCGCTGTCGTTATCGCTGTTGGCGATATTCTTCCTGTCGCAATTTGAGGCGAGGTTATCATCTCTCCACGCATATGAAAGAGCATGATATTCAAATTGATAATCAAGTGACGCGTGGGTGAGCGAACAGTGCAGCTCTTGAGAGTCCTTTGTAGGAAGGATTGTTATCAGTCTGATCTCATTACTTTTGATATCAAGCGGCGCGTATTTGAAAGGCTGGTCGATGTTTGCGGTTTTGGATAGGTGTCTCCTTGTGATATTGAATGCTACACTCCGAGTCAATTGACCTCGTACAGTGTGATGCATATACCTCAGATGCCCACTGTTAATCATTCCCGTGATGTTGTTGATTTGAAACAGACTGCCGAAGTAAGATCTTTTCCGTCCCGGGTGCGAACTTAGCAAGGATAAGGCCACCCCCCACCTTATCACATCTTTTATATGTTAATGAAATCTCAAAAACTGACTCAAATAAAATAAATGAACTCTCTCTGCTGCTCAAAGAATTGACTGCGATATCACGAGTTAGCCGTGATAGGTAGACTTAAGATTGAATACTTATTCGATAAAAAGGTATAACTTAATACTAACATTGCTGAAATTGTTAGGATATAGCGGCAGAGTTGCATTAATTGATGACTAAGATACAAGAAGAGAACAGATCTACAAGGCTAATAAATAGTGTGTTTACCTAATCTAGCACTTATTAGTCTATCTCTAGACGACGTATTACACTTAAATCCTAACACACTTTTTGCAGTAGGAGAGCTACACTCGCTTCTCTCTTTTCCTTCTTCATAGTCACCAAATACCAAATTCATACAAGATCTTCGTCTAGAACGCTTGATACCTGATATTACAAAGGGAATAGAAACGGATTTTTGGGCAAACTTCAGTAAGGAAACTGTAGCCGGGGCATACAGGAGGCCAAAATGGGTCCACATTATAGTGCGCAGGCTGACTCAGGGGGCGCTCAGGTATGCTCATCCTCAACCCAGACTAAAACGGAACCAGCGACAGGGAAAATTAATCCTGAGTCTAGGGGTATCCTCATGCCTAGATCCGATCTTGCCTGCCAGCCAATAGCAGCTGTTCATGGACAGTCGCACAGAGTATCCATGGGATTGACGCCATTTAAAGACCACAATTAACGCGCCGGAATGGTCCAGGTTTGTTGTCTTCGCACATCACATTGATCTTTAAGTGGTTTCCAGTTTGGGGCAAGCTGAGGCATGATTGAGGGATCGCTGATGCCCGGCGGCGCAAACTGAGCCGGCGTTGAAGTTGCGAACTTAATCAAGTGCTGAAGGCCTGAGTGAACTTCTGACGGCGTAGAATCAAAAGTAGTCATCTGTAACAGTCAATTATCAGATGAGAGGATTCAGAACAGAAACAAAATACCAACAGCAAAACAGTCAATAACAGCAAAAATATAGAAGATAACGAAACAATAAACAACAGCGGAGCTGAGCGTAGTAAAACTTATATCCGTGAACAAAACCATCAAGTCACCATAAACCTGAGACCATGGGCGCTGCCATGCTCGAAGTACAACAATTGGATGCTTGTACATTCCCTCACGAATCGAATAATTAGTGTTAGGTTCCACCGGATCACAATTCTCATGAAGAGTACAATGCATGGCTTCGTCTTTTTGAAATCTTTGAGGTAGCCGGGCGACATCCCCAGGGAATAGCTCCGCTGGATTGACATATCTAGTGCGGCACGGGTAGTCAGATCGGTAACCTTCAGCCATCTGATTCTGAGAACCAGGATCGTATTGATTCCACTGGTTGGAAGCCATCATGTGTGTCTTCAGCGAATTTTGTGATAGATTGATCAATCTTGCCTGATTTGATTGGGTTAAATAGGAAGGAGGAGGAGAACGGAAAGGGCTGAGGCTTCAGGTTGGAGTCAAAATTCACCTCAAAATAGAACCCCGTAGGATGGCTAAGCAGATACGCGTATTGTAAGTGATGATCATATTAAATATCAAATCCTTATTTTGTTTTGGAGAAGCAAAGTAGAGTGCGGTCGTCGTAACGGATCAGGCGAGAAAACTCGAAGGTATTTCTGCTCTATTATTAGCCAGTAATTGCTAAATTATAGATATAACATTGACTCTCTTCTTCTCGCATCACAAATCATTCACAAATCTTACTAGAACGATTAAATGATAAAGCGTAGTTGGCATAGAGGGAGATGGACAACTATTGGGTCACGGAGGCAGGTATATAGTGGCGTTTAATCAGGCACAGTTAGTGTACGAGGGGCAGAGGAGCAGCCAATAAAATAAGAATCCCGTTGGCCCTCAGCTAACTCTCGATATGTATATTTCGGAAGAACAACCAGAGCAAAGAATCCAGAACAAGAACAACGTATGCGCGTGAAGAACCCAAAAACCAGTGTAAACAACAA